>JAMKQA010043329.1:0-15508 GCA_024699735.1 Posidonia australis | reverse complement strand
TCAAGTCTACTTCAAAACCCCTCAAACAAATCACAAAACCATTAAGCATGCTGTTCTAACAAAAATCACAAAGCCATGGAGCTCAAAACGCATCATTTCCGCATGCTTTCACCACAATCACGAAATCCACACAAAACCCCATAAAATAGCATGATTACATCCTAAACATGCTATCTAACTCATTCCCGTCATTTTCCACATTTTATCATGCTTAATACAACATTTTCATGCAACACATCCATTTTTTTTGCCCTAACATGGCATAAGCTGTCAACGGAAGAAAAGAGGGGATGAGGACGCGTACCTGGCTCCGACGAGCCTCGCGTACCCTCCTCCGGTGGTGCACGGCACCAACCCAACCTCTCCACACCCGCGCGAGCTCCCCAACCGCACGCAGCCTCCGCAGTAGTCACCCACACCACTCGTTCCCTCTCAACACCTCTGCTTCTCCCCTGAGCCGAGCACCTCCTCAAATAGCTCCCCGCCATGCCAGGCTTCCCCGAATCTCGCCGACGCCCTCAGCTGCTCGTAGCCCTGCGCGGAGGAGACGGATCACGCAGCCTTCTCCCGCTAGGGTTCACGAGGTCGGGAAGAGGAAGACAGGCTTTTAAGGAAAAATCCAAGCACAGATGTTACAGAAGCATCCACGCCTATATCTATAGTAATACTTAATGTACGCTTGAAGACCACACTTGTAACACCTATCGGTTCTGTCACAATAAAGAATTAATGGAGACCGAATTTTCCTTCTCGACACTAGTTTCCATCTAGATCCTAGTGTGGAAGATTGAACCTACGCGAAAGAAGAATCTGTTGGGATAGACGTCTTTAGAGAGTTTTCCACACCCTCAAAGCGAACCAGAGTATTAGAGACAATGGAGGCCATAGGAGAGAAATGAGAACAAGACTTTCAATCGGTGTTTTTGCAAGGGGACGAAGTTTTAAAAGAAGAAGGTTCAGAAGTTAAAGAAAAGTAGGGGTGAAAAGTTGAAGGAAATCCCACACATATGGGCACATTTAATGAATAATGGCATGCATTGTCCTTTTTATGATCATGGCAAGAAAAAGAAGTCTCAAGAGAAGGAAGTGTAATCAAGGCATTAAATGTTTGAATATCTAACATAGATTTTGCATTGTCCAAAATATTTGTATTCTGCACTAACCTCTAAAATGTTCTCAAAATTAATGCCTTTAATGACGACTCGAGGATTGTTACTAGAGAGATTATCCCAAAAAGAATGAAAACCACCACAACCTTTATGGTTGATAGTAATATTAAACCTCGAATAATTAAATACATTATACATAAAAGAGGCATTGGAATTCGAACCATCACATAAACTTGGGATGATTCTCGACTCTTCGTCTCTAGAGTTTTAGAGCGACGGTTGATCGACTAAAAGTTCGCTAGAGATGAAGCAATAGGATTGTCCGACCAAAGTTCGTTGGAGAAATTTAAGGACTCGAACAATATACTAGTCTAACATATGCCCCATCATCATTATTCACCAATATTTCTTTATTTCCCTAATTAATTTCTAAATCACTGTCCCCAATCAACTGAAAAGGTAACTAAGGAACACCAATCACTCTAAGATCGAGAGACTATTGGAAGAGGATCTTCAACTGAAATCTCATCCTCTTTCAAAGAAACACATACTTCCACCTCTGGTATTTCATATACAATTAACTCAAAATCAAAAAATAAGGACCGTCCATCACCATTAGAATGATCAATAAGGCTTGGATGACTCTGTTATCGAACAGGTAGAATAGATGTTGCCATAAGAGAGCCCTTGTCGTAAAGTGAGGAAAAGGAGCAATGTATTGTGGTAAAATTAATAGTAATATAAGTAACATTACTCTTCGATTTACTACTAAGACTTGAGTTAACAATTGAGTTAACAATTGAGTTAACCCTAGCAAAACCCTATGAGTTTTGAGCTTTGCTCCTTAGAGAAAAAGTAGGGGAAGAGGAAGTTGAGCTCCTCAAATGGAAAGATATGAGAGAAAAAAAAAGAGAAATGAAAAATCAACCTTCCTTTGTAGCGCATCAGCATAAATTCTATCGAGCTCCACTTCCTTAGTCTATTACAAAGACATTGAAGTCAGAAAGATATTTGTTTTTTCATCTTGAAGGTAGAAACTTACATACCTTAGATTTCACCTCTAAAAAGATAGCCAACTCACAGAAACAAAGAACAGAAAGTCCGAGTCGATGGCCTATAGCCTCGTTGAGATGATCGGCACAAAAACGAGGCTATTGCCCTGCTAAGAGACCATGATAGGAAAGAATTGTCAGAGAGTTGTCTTCACAACATGTTAACCAAACCTGTCAATTACTTATTTAGACAATAAGTACTTACAGAAGTTGTTATTAAACAAGTCCTATGTTTTCATTTACTACGTATAACGAAAGAATCTAACAATGAAGTAGATAGGTTTTATGTTTATTCCAAGAAGACTCGTAGGAGTCAGTTAATAGTCATCTTTTATCGTTGTTGCTTTTGCTCCTCTGATGGCCTCCCTATTTTTTTTTTTCTGTGTCGTCTCAATTTTCCTCATTTCCTTAGTCGTCATACATATATGTACTTACATACATTCTTCCACAGACGTAATTTGAAAAAACGACCCCATTTCATGAGCAAGGACTTCACTTGAAAGAAACAAAGAAAGAAGAGCAAGAGCCAGAGCAGCGAGGGAAAGAAGACGAAGAAGAGACAAAGGATGGAGTTGGAGATTCTGGGCATGAATTTCGGATGCGTGATCCAGTCCCTCACCGCCTGGACCTTCCCGGACAAGGACTGCCTCCTCCCGCTCATCTCCAAGGTCCTCGGGTACTGCATCGTTGCCGCTTCTGTCACGGTCAAACTCCCTCAGGTGAACCCTGACTCCGCTAACCCTAACCTCTTCCTTGATCCACAGCCAAACTCCTCGCTTTGGGGATTCCGCTGTCCGCGAGAATCGCGAGTTGTTCATGAATGATTCTTTGGGTCTGGTTGAAGACCGAATTTGGGATATAGAAGAGGGATTGTAAGTAGATCTAGGGTGTACATAGTGAGAAGACGCGAGTTAGAAGTGAAGAACGCAGGACGTGTGATCTGAAAACGATACTTGCTGGGTTATGGTTTTTTTTGATAATGTTTTGCTTTCAATCACAGATTATAAAAATTCTGCACAACAAAAGTGTTACGGGGCTAAGTATTGTGGCTTTCGAACTTGAAGTCGTTGGTTACACGATTGGTTTGTCATATTGTGTGCACAATGGTCTACCTTTCTCAGCTTATGGGGAATACGTCTTTCTGCTACTGCAAGGTGGGTACAATGAAAGCTTTGGCCTGCTCTATTTCGTAATTCCTTCTTCTTTTTTTCTTGTTTTTTAATAACTCACAATATTCACACTGATAGTTTTTTTTGGTGTGTGTGATTGCAGCTATTATTCTTGTTGCCATCATTTATTATTTTTCTCAGCCAATGGGAGCTAAAACTTGGATAAAACCATTGCTGTATCCTTTTCCTATCTCTTTTTATAATGTAAATTTTTTCCAGTGGGCAGGATCTTAAGTTTTCCTTTTGCACTAGAAACTTTCGTTCATGTCATGTTATTCTTCTTTATGTTCCTTAACCAAGGTTATGATAGATATTGTGCTGTAGGACCTACTGTACTAGCTGGTCAGATTGATCGAGTTCTATTTGAAGCTTTATATGTGAGTTTTAGCTTTCTCTATCCATGGTTTCCTTTTGTTGCATACAAATATGAATACGAGCACTCCATTAAACATGGGAAAGGGATACATGCTGATCTTTATGTGCTCCATTACTTCTTCGTGCTTTTCTTATCTGACGTCGAAACCATTCAATAACTTTTCCAGGCTTCACATCATGCATTGTTTTTCTGTGCCAGAGTTCCTCAGATATGGGAAAATTTTAAGGTAAATATTTCTGTGCTGCTATATGACTATATCTATGAATGGATACTTTCTAAATAATAATTATGTTATAACTTGTAGGCAAGTTACTTCTATAGTTCTCCATTTCTATATTCAGATATTACATATTTTAATGTGATCAAGGTTGTGGCCCTTTTTTTGATGTTGGTTATGATGTGGTATCACAATTGATTTTTATTTCAAAGTTTCCAATCAACAAACATATAAACTATCAAACATGCAAGCATGTAATTTGTAAGACAAATTAAAATTTCATCTCTTACAAAAAAAACAATGCATCATACATTAATAAAATAGGGTGCAACCAAATGGACCTTAAAGCATAGAATTCAACTAAATTATGAGCGTGGTAATGTTGTAGTTTTTAGATGGAGTTATTGTAAAATATTCTATCATGAATTAGAAAATTATCCCCTTTTTGCTAAAATGTAAAATAAACCCCTCTATTTCAAGAAATTTTGTACTCCCTTTCATATTCTATAGAAAATTGAAATGTGCACAATAACATGATTCACAAATTTTCAAAGAAAAGGAACTACAGTCTATGGTGACATGGATTTGGCTGTCATTGACTGAAACTTATGACTTAAAAGTTCAATTTTTATAACAAAACTTAAATAACAGGCCTTTATTGAACATGTTAGAAAAGGTCAGGGGTTGCATGTATTGGGCATGTGGAGCCTAATTATGTTGAACTCTGGGACCTTAGTGCAGTCATGGACATAAGTTACTTATCAAACCATGTAAATCTCTATTATCTGTGTGGGCTTGTTTGTTTTTTTTTTTCGCTTCTCCTCTAGATCTTGTAGAGATATCCTTTCCCAACAGTATGTACAATTTCACAAATAAAATAAATATTGTGAGATTTGTTTGGCTGGTCAAGCATGGGGTGAGAGAAGCCTTTTGATTTTTTTTCTAGCACAATTCAATAGAATCTTCAAAGATTCCAGTTGGTCAAACCTGCTTATTTCCTATGATTTACAGGATAGAGCTTGAACTATTATGTATTAGTCAAATTGATGAAGACAAAAATGGGGTAGGTAGTTATGCTCTGACTTATGCAATCAGGATTAAAATAAGAATTCAATAAGTAAATAATAATGTAAGACATGGTTAGGATTTGTTTAGTAAGCACTTATTTTGGTGCTTATTGCTTAATATCAGTGATAAGCATGTTTAGCATTGTTAAGACTTATTCATGAGTAACTACTTACTTAAGCAATTTTTTAAAGCAATCTGCTATTGCTTAAAACTATTGCTTATAAGTCATTAATAAGTGATGTAATTTCATTCATTTATCTTACAACATTTCTCATAAGCATGATATGATCATTGCCTAACCACTACCTTTGTCGCCACGGTTGGATTCACCACCACCACCACCACCATGACCACCATGAGCACCTTTGTCGTTGCCATTGCCACTAACGCCATTAATGACTAGATCTGGCAATGGATTGTGTAGTATACTTATCGTGTCATGCTAATCACGTTATATTGTTTATTATTTTTTCAACAATATTTTGTATATTTTGGTAAAATTGTGAATGTTTATCGACAATATCATAATTTTAAACATATATCAAATGCATTTGGATTCAGTTTGGCATTAATAAGCTTATTAATGTGTGAACAATGTAACACTGTGTAATATTTGGGTTAAATCAATTCCAATCATGTTGAATCAGATACTATTCGTGTTGAATCATGTGAACTCTCAAAATAAAGTTATGTTCATTAATCATAAATTACATAAATATTTAAAAACAACTCATAAAAATATCACTAAATTTTATCGTGTTGTCGTGTTGTGTCAAGAATTGTGTGGTCTATCAATGACCGCAATACCTAATACCAAGTAGAATAACAACAAAGAATGCCAAGCTATTTGACTGAGGTTGTAAATGATAATTGATGAGATTTATCAACTTTGATTTATTTACCAGATAAGATACATCGCTTAATACTTACATAAGCACATAAAACTAGTGAATTGCCAATCACATTTTACAGCACTTAAATAAGCATTAAATCCTTATTTTTTCAGCACTTATTTTTGGTGCTTATTTTTACAAATTGCTAGAGAAAATAACTGGAAAGAAAATAATGACAATGATTCTAAGAAATGTTGTCTGTTTATATGAATTTAATCATCAAGACTTGAAGACAAATAAATTAACCCAAAAAAGGATTGTGAATTTGCCTTATTCATTAGATCTTGAATATCGTAACTTTTCTCATCTAGTTTTGGATGACGACAATGTATTCTGCAAGTCAAAGAAATCTACTCCAAAATGGTAAACATTTATTACCTACTGAGTCACTTTCAATTTTCTTTTTAGATGGACTTTCCTTGTGAACCCAGCAATCAGAGGATAATTTATCCCTAAAACTGTATGGTCGACGCCGCACTTGTTTAAAAAATGCAAAAAATTAAATAACAGTGGTGTTCACCATTTATAAAGTAGATTTAGTACTGTAATCTGCTAGTATTGCTCCCTTTATTTTTTTCCGCACATGTACATCACTGTCACCATCATTTTTAGAGGTCTCATCACATTCTTTTTTGTTCATTTGTGCTGTGATCTTTAGTTTAAGGAAGACGTTGTAGGCATCTAAGCTCAAATGTCAATTATACTTATTGCATTTTTAAAACACACTTATGCCCTTTTCTTCTAGCTTTTACTCTGTACTAAGTTTTCTCTGATCATCTCTCAAAGGCTCAGATGCCTTTTCTTGTGTTTTCTGTCATATTTTGTAAAACAATACATTAGCTACATAAAACAGTGCGAGAACCATGACAGATCCACTAATCTTAATTATTGGCTCTTGCTTCGATTTGACTAATTTTAAGCCTTCATCGGTTTATTCGAATTTCAAAACCCTCCAAATCTATCAATATAATTACTACTTGATATATTTTTAATGACAGTGTGCAATTTTATTTTCTAGAACAAAAGCACTGGGCAGCTCAGTCTCCTGACATGTTTCATGAATTTCGCTGGATCCTTAGGTGATTAATTCAGTTCATGTTTTTCTACCCAAATCCATGTATATCGCAGTTTGACATAGTTTTTGTTTGCTAACTGATCTATACATAGTTTTTGTTTGCTAACTGATCTATCTTACTTCTTTATTTGCAGTGAGACTTTTTACAAGCATACAAGAAAATGCTCCAACAACTAGTATCCTTTTTTCCTTGTTTGAATTTTGAACAGTTTTCAGTCAAATCTTCTGATTTCTTTCTCAGTAATTGGTTTGATAGATGGTCATTCTCTTCTTTTGTTAATCTTGTTTTATCATAGCTGAGCAATCACGTGTGTGCTTATTGCATTTGTCATGTTATTTTCCATTTTTGATGTTCATTGCTTTAATAATAGAAGATCATGTGATTGTTTGAGTATATGAGCCCTCTTTCTCTGTTCTTTTGCGTGATAGGTATGCTTGCTTAACATTACCTTAAATAAGAGTCCACAACGTGCTTGAATAAGGACAGACTTGAGTCCACACCTCAGTTTGTGAAAGTGTGCTGGAATGAAATTTTTGATCAGGTTGCTGTTGGAGATGGCAAACACAGAACAAATCCAGTAGTTAGGCTGTTGTATGCTTGTAATTGTGCATGACAACATGCTTAAATTATGATTGATTAGTGATGTGGCAGATGGTTGAGGTTGACAGTAAGTGATGTTGATATTGAAAACGGTGTGTGCATAAACTGTGGTATGGCATCATTTGGTTTGTCATCACCAACTTGCAGTTTGGTTGCTGGAGGAGAGGCACAAGCAGAAGTTTGAGAGGAGGTTGTCGTTGCCTTCTTGGTACTTGGTAACAGGAAAAACTTAAGATTGTTTGGAACTTGGAATGGGAAGTTAAGAGTGACTAGACAGAAACTACTAACTTTCCTGAAATATTCGTTAAACCTGCTGTAATAGATGCTTATTCTATTAGAGTCGAATTAGGTCGATTTACTTCCTAGTATATATATGATTATGATTCCTATATGCACTCTCTCCTTTTGTTATGTAAGAGAGGGGTCTCCATTAATGTCAACTTGTGTTCTTCATTTCTATTTTCATGTTTGGATTGAGGGCATATTCTTAGCCTAGGTATTATTAATCCCAACTTCGGATTATTTCTCTCAACACTACGTTTTTTGTTGTTGTTGAAGAAGGTGGTTAACAAAATAATGGGTTATTGTTTTTAAAACCGATGACAAAAATAAATAAATAAATAAAGAGGGGGGTTACAGAATTGTACTTTAGTGGTGCACTTTCATGTGGTTATTCTCTTGTTTAGGAATAACTAATCCATTTTATCCCTGATATAAGCAGTATTTAGCACTTTTTTATCCCTCTTAATCCTAGTTTATCTCCAATCAGCCCAGGCCCTAAATACCTAGGATTTAGTTGTTGGATATATGCAACTGAGGCTTACTGGGCTTACAGTAAGAAAGAATTTAGTATGCCCAATATCAGATTACCTTAATTAGCTGAGGACAATGTAACACTTCCATACCTTGGAGGCCAGGACCCTGTCTGTTTTATTAAGAATCATGCTCATTTTTTTGGTAGTACGAGTAACAAGTTTTAATTCAGTCTATTTGTCAAATGTGCTTCTCTCTCAGACAAGTAATAAACACTAATATAAGTAGTTGCACTGGCAAAACATGCCCTCTAATGGCTGACATAAAACTTATTCCGGTTTTGCGTAACAGCTTCCATAGTTAACTTTTCTTTCACAAGTAACTCGGATTTTTATCACTGAAAAATGCCCAATATCAGATATAGGCAACTTAATGTGATAAATTCTAAAATTCATGGCATTGACCCAAAATGAAACCTTGAGGTACTGTCTGATAAACTATCTTTTAGTTTGGAGATTGTCGACATTCCTTTTTTTTCTTTCACTAAATCAGCAACTCGGTAAATCTTTCTCCTGAGCAATTGGCTTGATCACGCCATCTTGTGCACATACATACCGCAGCCAACTTGCAAGAATAGACTAGGTAATTCCTTTATAGTTTCTTAAAGTTATTCTTTTTTATATTTTTTTTCTTACAACTTAAGCATGCCCGTTTTTGACTCGATGGCAAGGTTGCTCCATTGTGATATGAAGATTAGGAATCAGGTCACAAAAACAGTCTCTTGGCGTGCTGGGATAAGGTTGGGTACATATGGACCCTCTCTCAATACCAGACGGCAAGTGAAGGCTTGTGCATTGGGTTTGCCAGTTTTAACTTGAGCATATTCTTTTCACTGACGCTGCTTCTATGATATTTTAGTAACACTAATTGACCAGTTTGCCTTTTCCAAGTTTGATGTCTGTTATTTAGTCATTTCCACCTTGAAAATTAAAGTGGATGACTATTATCCTGTAAAAGCACTTCATGAAGGGAAAAAGGGAAAAGTAAACTGTTATCCAATAATAATGCCATCATAAATTTATGGTTTTTCTTTTCAACTTAAACTTAATTATAGGCTAACCGTACAGCTTAGCTAATTTACATTGGTGAGTTCAATCTATCTGAGTTTTACAGGCTTAGTTATTGGGAATAGGTATATTTAATATTAGATGCTTTGCTTTTAAGGAAATAATTTATGTTGCCATTGCTTACATAAATCTGTACTAGCAAGGATTTGCTGCTTGATGTCGCTCTTGAATTGTGATAGTCTGGGATTTGCTGGACTGAGTTAAAATTTTGAAATCTCTCATGATTTCAGTTCTGTCTATGCCTTCATGATATCGGTTCTGTCATGATATCTGCTGATACGATGATATTGAGTTAAAGTTTTGAAATCTCTAGTGATATCGGTTCTGTCTTCATTGTAGAACGTTCTTAGCTGATATAGGTGATATTTGTTTCTAGTTTTTCTGCTGTGTCCATTTCCCTTTTGCTTTTCTTGTAGATATGCTTGTTATGTTTTTGCTAATTTTACCAGATTTCATATTGGTTGAAAATTCTCTATACTCGGCTAGAAAGCACGGTATTGATCCTTATATATTTCACATATTTATGTATTGGTAGTAATGGAAGGAGTATAATTTCTTCCAAATTGGGGGTTCTTGTCTGTGCTTTTCTCCATGGCCCTAAGCTTTCGTTATCACATGTTAATTTTATCACAAGGCATATGAATTATAATTTCGCATACAAACATTGGCCTTTTTTTTAAATAGCATTTTATTCCCTTGCTTTTGTCATGAATCCATGATGTCTGTCCTTGATTCAGACTCCAGTGGTTTGGGGTACCGTGATGGGTATTGTGTTGAACGGCACCATCCTGAGTCAGATTCTGGCATACTGGAAACCACGTGTGAAGAAAGAGAAAAAGGCGCAATAGATCTTAAAGCTTTATCCTCGCTTTAGCTTTCTTGTAGCTGAGCAGCCTTTGAAGCTCGAGGAGGCGATTATCATTTTCTTTCGACGTTAGATGCAATTCATGTTGTTTAATTGTTTTATTAGAATTTAGAAGCCGTTGTTGTCTTGTGGTAAGGCTAATTACTTTTATTTAAGAAAAAGAAAAGAAGAAATAACAATATTTTTCTATAGGAGTATTTAGTAGTCCTGTATGCTCTATTAAGGTATTTTTCTATTGGTTTGACATGGACTCGTCTTGTTTTTACTAGTAAAATCTGACATATCTTTTGTACGAAGAATATTATGTATATCGTTAACGTTGGAAATGTGGAATGATGGTTATATTGCCAAACGATGGGAAAGAAATTGCAGAATGCTTTAACTATTACCTTGCATAGGATGACTTTTAATATATCATGGAGATCACTCCTAATATCAAATCATGGTGGGACGATGAGTTCTGAGTTCTATAAAATGTGTGTGCTCTCAAGAAGACCATGTCATACTTTCAGTATACGCTACTTTCATGTTTTGTGGAGACACGCTGACGTGAGTCCGATGGCGATAATTACGATGAGCTTCTCCACAATATGGCATAAAAAAAGGGTGTATGGCACCAATGCGCTTGCAAGTTGATGGACATTACCTCTGCTGGGTTACAACAACTACAGAAGATAATGGATAATGGATAATGGTTCATTATCATAGTGATTGGAAGAACTTTAAACTCGTCACAAGTCTCAGGTTTGAATCCTCGAACATTCACCTCTTACTATCTCAATCGGAAGATAATGTGGTTGGAGAAGAAGAAAATGAGGAACTCAAAGAAGTAGAGCAATAGTAAGATGGAGGAAAAGAAGAGCAGGAATAATCGGATCAACAACGATACCAATAATGCTAATACGATATCTTTGGTTGGAGCTTAAACTTCCTCGAACTGGTTGAAGTTTCTCATGCAAGCTCAATCCTGTTCCAGCAATACTGTTACTTGACTCGACAGATGTTACAGATTTCGGTGTTACCGTTTTCCCTATATCCAGTTAGTCTAAGGTCTCCTTTGGGAATTGTGTTTGGAATTTCGATTAAAAATCAGTTTTTTGTCAAAAAAAATAAAAATATATATTTTATGTTAGCAGTTTTTTAGTTCAAAACTACAGAAAAATTAATCTTTGACTTAAAAAAAAAAACTAGAAGAAGAAAGATTTATTTGAAACTATTTTTTTGGAAAAGCATCTTTTTGTCAAAAATCTGTAATTCAAAACGAGGCCTAAGTTTGATTCAGCTAAATTGTGTTGGGATAGATATTCATAGGGTTTTCTCTCTTTTATTTTCTCAGTCCGGAGTCTTCATTAACGTAGGATAAAGATATCTTTAACTATTTGGTTTTCCATAAATCATAAATGCTAGATATCTCCGGCCTTTGTCCAATGACACATCACCATGTGTTGACTTTTTGGTTTTTGCCCTTTATTTGAAGAACCTAGATGCCATGCTTTGCATGCATGAGGTTGTTACCAGTGTAGGACGTTCTTGGTCTACTTCCTTTTGGTAGTTTGAAAAATTGTATTCGAGTTTGGACTTGTTGAAGGATATGGTTAAATCCATGGCACGAAGAGATTTCTGTTCACAAGTGACAACGAGAACAGATCAAGGTGATTTCTTATCCTCGCAATTGCACAATTTGTGCTTGGCTTGTAAAAATTTATTGGAACAAAAGAGAAGAAACACCGAAATTCAGAATTTTGTATTCCTTTTTTCTAGAAGAAACCAACTTCTTTTCTTTTTTTTTTCATTTCTACCAATTTCACCACCTAAAAAAAATAAATACTGAATTGTTAAGAATTCCTACTAACTTATTCTCAATATCTTGCAAACTAAACAAAGTTTAGAAGGTTCACCTTCTCCATTCGATAAGTAATGAAAGGTTGGATGTTAACTAGAACTAGGAATCAAGCACATGACATAATTTATTTATGGAAAATTCTAAGATACTTATGATGTTGTTTTACAAAGATAATTTATTTACAATTGTTTTTGGCATAGTTACAAATCCTATTGTCTATTTGTTTAAATGAACGATTAAGACTAAAATTTTTGAAGTAAATTCAGAATTTCAAGTTGATGCACACATTAGATGTGCACATCCTCCTAATCTTCGATGTTCTTTTGGCTTGGTTTTTTAAATCTTGGAATCTCAAAGTGACTGGAGTTTAACCTATAGATGGTTAGACACTACATAACTCATTGATCAAATTCAACGATTTTGCCTTTTCATCTTACAGTCGAATAGTAAAAAAAAACAAAGACACGCATAGACCTCGAACTGCAATTTTGGAGGTCTAGACTCACCTGACATGATACAAAGCTAGAACAATAATTTTTTCTTATTTTGATCTATAAATGTGATTAACATGTATAACAGCAAAACGTAAATTGATACGATTGCAGAATAACAAAGCGAAGCAAAAAATACGATTACAAAATTACAATTTTTATGGGTATGGAAATGGAGAAACTTCCCCTCTACCCCATGCATGCTCACAAGACAACTTGAGAAGAGATAACTCACGAATGCCAAACCCTGTGTGATATTATTATTCTACAAATACACAAACCAATCATACAATACGGTTTGGAATGACGTCTAAAACATATTTCAACAACGTAACCACCCACTATTGATAGCAGTCGGTGTACCTTCCATCCATCTACAATTCCTGTACACAAACTAAAAAATCACGTTGAGCTTGATCTTGTTATCTACTCAAATATATATAATTGATAGACTCTGCAAGTCTTGGAAAACAAAAATGGAACCGAATCTAAAATTAAAATCGCTTGCTACCCGACCACCAGGGCCCGATCCGATCCCTGTGGGCTCTAGGCCTGTGGTTTTGCACATGGGCCGGCTCTCTCGCCTCCTACAAAATCTACCCAGTTTGTGTGCTTTGAATAGATTATTGCCTTGTTCCGAGGACAATCAATTATCAGAAGAAATAATAATTTGATGGTTGCTTCTGTCTGTCAGAATATCTCAACATCAAGTGTTATTGGACCCATCACTGGTTTTTTTTTTGGCTGAAGAAAAGCATATGGTATAGAAAGGAGGGCAAGAGGTCCCAATCAATGTTATCCATAGCATGCTCTCATGCTCATGGACGTGGTGGGCAGATAACATACCAACAGAAAATCTTGAACTGGGAATTAGGGAAGTGGGCGTTCTTTAATTCTATTATTCCATGATAATGGACTTTTCTCTCTGTTCCCAACTTGGCCATGTGATCCCATGTGCGTCTCTTTTACCGTCTACCTCCCTAGACAAGCACCTGTTCCTTGATGGTTGGCTACATCTGCCTTTCTTTCCTTACAGATTCTTCTTCTTCTTCTTCTACTTCTAACACAAATGCGAAATTGAAAGAAGAGAAGAAAAAAAGTGTCTGAATCAAACATTTCTATGTTCGTTTTTCTGAAAAGCATTTGAGTTCATATCAGCAAACTTGTTTTACTTCAGAAAAAAGAAAATTTGTAGACGTGCACGTCAACATGCACATATATATAATTGCGTATGAAAATATAAAATTATATCACATGCAGAGGATAAACGGAATTTATTTGTTTTCACTGATAAAACAACTGATCTAACAAGCCACTTACCCAATATCATAAGCAGTGATAGGAAAATGAGGTGGCACATGGTGTTTGAGTCTGATACAAGAATGAATTAGGTTCTTCGGAGTTGATATCCTCATTAGTCAACAGAAACTAAAAGAGATTGAACTTGAAATTTGAACTCAATATCCAAAAAATTTCAAACAAAACTTAAACATGAGCATATTTTAAAAATGTCTGTTCAACGAGCAGCAGCCTCAACAGAGGTCTTGGTGATCTTCCAAACAATTCCTTTGCACGATCATGCATGGACTAATACCCTTTTAATTAGATTGATAAAAGGATCGACGAAACAATCTTTATAAATTACGTAGCGGCAGTTGGAGATTAGTCGCCTCTTTCTTTACTGGACCGAACGACGAGCGAGAAGTGTGGAGGTTATTTTTACTCGGCATTCTACTGTTTCGTAACGATAACGATGAGAAGTAGTTGAGTCTGGCAGGAAAAAAGCATAGCAAGAGACTATTTTATATGCAGTCGGTGAATAATAAATACATTACTGGAAACAGCATAGAGGAAATCAAGGAATATCATATTGACGATTAGATGAGATGTGATAGCGATCCTTTTTTCTTTTTGTGCCCAGAACGTAATAATAATCTGAAGTTCTAAATCATGACGAGGAAAAGTGTTGTTACATATTTTTTACTCACGAGGTAAATTTATTGGCTGAAAAAAAAAAAAATTAAAATCCACCGTCTCCAGCAAAGTCAAACTATTCAAGTTCCCTTTAAATCTCACATGCTTGGTTCCAACTTCCAACCCAAGGCCCAGATGCCCTACAACATTTGGTTAATTAGAAGGTGTTCATGAGGTGGATACAGCTAATAAGCCTGATCGCCGAAAATGACAGTGTACTTGAAAGCTAAATGGCATTGCCGCCCTCTCATGCTGGACAGTTATACGCCACATGCAATGCACTTTGATCAAAATCTGATAGATCCTGATTTTGAGGTGGAGAGAAACCATTGTCATTGTGCCTGTATTTTTCTAATTCTGGAAATGAGTCATTCATTACTCCGTGATGGCTCATACAAGTCAAGTCATCCATTCTCAACAATGGTGCTCAGCTCAGAGGACCCAAAAGGGAATAAAACTACCCCCAAGTCAAATGTGGAACCCAACAGCCCATGTGCTCCGAAGCATCAAATGGACATTAGGAAAATGGCTACTAACGATGCAGTGGACCGACGACTAGTGGAAGATTCAGGTTAAATAATGCACACTTGTAAAGCTTTAGGTAGTTGATAACATCGACTGCCACCAAACTCAGATTCTTTTATTAGTTTATTCAAGGAAAAACAACAAATACTCCAGTTTCATATTATACTCCATGTTTTCTTTCTTTAACTGGATGGTCTAATTGAGAAAGGGGCAAAAAAAAAGGCATGTGCTGGCCGCCAGAGTATCGTTCATACGTGCAGGATATGAGATATCTTGGTGGCAAGCAGAAAGCCAATCCCTTAAGCAACTGTCCCATGATTCACTGTAATCACAGGCACAACCATTATTGGTTTGGAATCACTAAAGTTTG
>JAMKQA010043328.1:0-15337 GCA_024699735.1 Posidonia australis | reverse complement strand
TAAGCTCCAAAGAGCTTCTATCTTGGCATGTAAGTTCGAATACATATATAATAAACTATTTTGCTTTCATAAAACCTTTTTCATATTTTCTGAAGTGATTATATAACATTTAATCACACATCATTTGTTATCATCAAAATGTATTTATAGATTTTTCAACACTCCTTTCTATCCTCTGAATCGAGGTTCATCGGGCGTACGGGCCCTGTTGGCTGCTTTCCCCTGCTCTAGTGGTGGGTTCACCACCACCGGCGAGGCCTCAGGCCTCTTGGCTCCAGGGGAGGCCCCATGGGCATTTCCTCCTTCCTTCCTCCTCTTCCTCTTAGGGTCCCCTTCAATCGGGAAGGGATCCTTTGGCCTCCTGTGGCCAGGAATGCCGTCGTTGTCGCTCTGCCGTCGACCTCCTTCGCTGTGGAATCCACTGGGATGCTCAGAATACGCGAACTCCAGACCACCACCTCTAGAAGCTCCCCTGTAGTTCGACTAAGGGACTCTGGACCCCCCTCAACCACCTCCGCCTCTGCAGCACCGCTCCGAGCTCCCCTGTACCCATCGCTGGCGCTCGGGACGAGTGGAGCTCCTCAGCTAGCCCCTGTTCCGTACGTGACTCTCCAGAGCCTCGCCGTGCAGCCCCGGAGCTTCTCCGATCCTCGCTGCACCGTGCCACCGCCATTGGAAGAGTCGTAGTGGAAGCCCCATCGCCGGAGAAGAACGCCGACATGGGGGATCGACGACACATTCCAGTCGTCGAGGGCTCGATCGACGCCATTGGATCTTCTCTTCATCTCCTCCCCTAGCTTCTCAGTCCTTTAGATCGCCAATCAGCCGCCGGGAGAACTCCAATGAGCCTCCCAGGCCGTTGCCACCGGCAATCTTCAAATCGTCAGTGGTGATTGTTAAATTTTTAGAATTTTTATTTAAAACCCCATTAGTTTTTTTAAACGTTGCAAATAGGTCCTAGGAATTTACTCTCTGATCCCTGTATTTTTAGTTAAAATTGGATTTCTTTTGTTTTCATTGTAAATATTGCATGCTTTATCCTGTTTAGTTTGAATTTCGTTTTTGGTCCTAAATGTTCGTTTCTTTTCACATCTAAACCCCTACAGTTACGTTTTCTTTGCAATTAAGCCTTGAAGTTTTGCACTGAGTCCCTAAAACTTTTTAAAATGAGTTTTCTTTGTAAAATTTGCATTCTGAACCCTAAAAGACGTCATAATCCCACTGATCATCATAATAGTTAAATTTTTATCACATTTAAGTCCTGTAATTTTGCATGTAGGCCCTTGGATTCATAACTTACAATCTCTAAGCATAGGAAATTTGCATCCGACCCTTAGACTAATTTCAAATTCATCATTTAGGGTTTTAATTTTTTTCACACCTATTCTTGTCATTTTCCACTTATTGCATTTATAATTTTGCACTTAATCATAGATTTCATTTAAAAATCATGTTTGCATTTTAAATTAATCTTTAGTTTCATATTTTAATCACATTTGCACTTTATGTGTGAATTTTACACATTAAATCCTAAACTCTCAGGAAATTATCAAGGTACAATTCTCATACATCTCAGTGCCACATTTTCATTTGATCCGTCATCTGCACACTAGGATAGAAGTTATTGAATACATTCTAACCCAGGTTTCCTCCTTGTTTTGTGAATTTTGCATTTTGGTTCATGTACTGGTCTTTTAATATGTTTACATTCTTTTATTGTTTTTAAGACATTGTCCTTTTCATGTTTTCTTGCAAATAACATTTTCCTGACATTTCGTATATATTTTGGCATATCTCAAACCATGCATCATCCCCATACATATATTTATCACATCCAGCCATTGAAATGACCAAATTGCCCTTGTGCCACTAATTCATGCACGTGCATGTTCGTTCTTGCATTAAGTCATGCATTATCTTTGTCTAAGTCATTCCTGAGCATCTTTTACACAATTAAATACATTTTCATGCATTTTGCTTAGTTTTTATATCATGTCATCCATTTCGAGTAAACCCGCATCCCATGTGTTTTTCGGTGGATTTTTCTCCATCCTGTTTTCAGATTCCTTTGCCTGACATTTGATTTGATCCCTTTATTCTATATTCTCGATTTTTTGATTTGATTTAGATTTCATTGCTTAAGGGCATACACTAACTGACTTAAAAGCCCACATTGGCCTAATAACGGATTATTTTCCTTTTTTTGATTTTTACGACCTTTTCCTTTATTCCGATGACTCGGGTTGACCCCATTCTTGATCATTTTGATATCGATGTGATTTTCTATGACATCTTTTCCAAAAACACTGTCAATTTATGTGATTTTCTCCATATGTCACCATTTGATCGTTTTACGTGGACTTCTTTGCAATTCTTCCACCTTGATTCCTGCGATGTTTTCCATGATTCCAATGATTTGTGTTGGTTGCATTTTTGATGCTTTTGATGTTGGTGTGGTTTTCTAAAGCGTTCTTTCCAAAAATACCGTCATTTTATGTGATTTTCTTCATGCATCACTATTTGCCTATTTTGCACAGACTTCTTTGCAATTTTTTCATTTGATTTCCGCAATGTTTTCTATGATTCTGATGATTTGAGTTGGTTGCATTTTTTATTCTCTTGAGGTTTGTATGATTTTTCGAACCATTTTCGCCAAAAATCTCGTCATTTCATGTGAGTTTCTTTGTCGTGTCGTGTTTCGTGATTTCATTATTTCGTGTGGGTTTCTTCGCAGTTTTCGTGTACCATCTGGTACATCCCTCTAGTCTTGCCTTGGAATTCATATTAGCATGATTAGAGCACAATCTAGGCTTAGCAAATATTCATTCAGCCTCTAGCAAGCAAATTGGACTAGAAAGACTGAGTTTCTCGGACGTATGGGGGTATCTAACACCTTCCCCGTGTGTAATAGGAATCTTTATCCATCCTCTGGTTTGTAGACATCTGGCCTTCATATTTGCATCTAATGTATTCATTTTTTTGTGGTTTGTTTGTGATTTTCCTCGTCTTTTCCTTAAAAGAGTAGGTGGCGACTCTATTTTCTTTTCGCTTTGATCCTATCTTGCACCTTAGCCATCTTGGCATGGTTGTGGCCTCCTTCCTCTGGTGTGACTCCACGCCGGATCCACAGGCGGGCATGGTCACAACATCAAATGATATGACATGGTTAAAACAAATATAACAGTAAAGTTGTTGAAGAAAACAACTCTGATGTAAATTAGATTATACTTATGTATCAAAATGATTTGATGTAACAACATTTCAATTTGTAATCTTAAAGTGGGTTTTCTCAAACTTTTGGTTTGAGGTAGTAAATGTAATCATTTGGTTTCAACATCTATTTTTCAGTATTTACTAAATATATTCAGTAAGTAGATTTTGTTTAAATGAGCATTTTTACTTTTACATGATGAGTTTGAGATTTGGTTTTATGTTTTGATTAATTAAACTTAAATCAAGAAATATGCATTATATTTATTTAGGAATTTGGAGAATTTGAATTTAGGTGATATGGAATAGGCAACAGGAAAACAAGCATATCTTTAAAACTATTAATCTCCTGAAAACACACAGTACTAAGTTTTGGGATAGCTCGAGAAGCCAGATCCAACCAAAATAGTGAGAGGCCATTTGCCTTTCTTAGAATCGTGAAAATCTCTCTCTTCCTCTTTTAAATTGTTAATACAACCATTTAAATATTGTATTCTTTTAGATTTAATAAATACTGGAAAAAAGAGAAGAGATGTACAACCCTGATGTAGATTAGATTGTACTCATGTATCTAAATTATTTTATGTAACAACATTCTATTTCATATGCTTTTATTATAAAAATTTTCTAAATCATTACTATCCAAATCCTGTTAAGAGTAATCAACAACAAATATGATTTTTCAATCTCCACAAGATAATGGATTATTGTTGTATTCCTCTAAAAAAATTATTCACTCATTCCATGTAGAAATAAGGAATGTGTATCGTCATTTTCAGTAAAAAGTACATACAAATTTATTATCAGTATTTATCAAAACAGATACAATTCATATTCAATCACTAATGTGTCGTAGTATCATAGAAATCTTCAGTATATACTGAGATAATTAAATGCATTCCATTATTATGTTACATCAAACATATGTACAAGTTCATAATTAATGGAACGAAATATAAAACAACACCATATTATATTGTTCCGCTACAATAAATGTAGACCACATTTAATCACTCATAGTTTCAAATTAACATATTGTAAATTATAAATGAATTTAATATCAGCATAGTTATCAAGGTATTGCAATCCTTATTACTTAAATGGAAAATAAAATGATACTTAGGTAAAGTAATACTGGATAAATGTTAGCTGTCATTGTTTACTAAGAAATTCCATAATAAGGCCTGGTGTCAAGGGGAAAAGGTAGGCGAGTTGGCTCCAAATTTTACTTGTGCCTTTTGAGTCACGAAGCTGTTTTGATCAAGAGAGAGTGTCAGTGACAGTGACCATGTAATAAGCTTATAAAATTCATTTATGCCTTTGGTTGGTTGGTTCCAAACAGATATATATTTAAGGAAGCAAAACAGATGGCTATAACCTATAGAGTGTGTGCAAGCGTTGAACGTGTAATAGAGTACTTAATTAGTCCTCTAACCAACAGTGGCTGCACTCCTTACTCATCATTGCTACTACTGGTACCACTTAAAAAATATCAAACACAAAAGAAAAAGAAAAGAAAAGAAGAAAAAGCTACTTTTCGCTCCCATTCGAATTCTTTACACCCCCGCCAACACACGAATGCCCCAAAAGGCCATTCTCCTCCACCTCCACCATCTCCTCCTCCCTCCTCCCCACCACCGCCGCCTCCATGTGGACTCCTCCTGTTCCCCTCCACTTTCCAGCTCTGCCCCCTCTCCTCCTATTCAAGAGCAGCGAGGGCGACGAGATCCGGACCGAGGCGGGGCGGAATGGAGCCGGCGAAGGAGACGGAGTACTACGATGTGCTTGGCGTTGGCCCTTCCGCCACCGATGAGGATATCCGCAGGGCTTACTACGTCAAGGTCGAGTTTGTTGTCTTTGTCCTCTTCTCTTTTTTCCTTCTTCTTGATGGTTTGTGATGTTGGAATTGTTAATTTGGTGTTCTGTGGTCGCTTTGATAGGCGAGGCTGGTTCATCCCGACAAGAATCCGGGGGATCCTACGGCTGCCGAGAGGTTCCAGGTGAGATTTCTAGTTCTGTTCTCGTGGCTGATTGTTTTGTTTTTGGTCAATGGATTTGCTTGGATCGTTTCGTTTCGTCGTTTCGAGTGTTTCTGGTGTTTGGATTTAGATTTGGCCCCCGTTTTTTTCGGTATATCTGTAGGTGCTTGGGGAAGCTTATCAGGTGTTGAGTGATCCAGTGCGGAGGAAAGCTTACGACGGAAATGGGAAGAATTGTGTGTCGAGGTGAGCAAGAATTGCTACAAGCATGATCATTGCCAGAGTCAGCTTAGGTTTAGCTTGAATTTTTACTGTCATACTGATCCTGTCTATCATGGTCTGTAGTTATCGTTTCTGAGTACTCTTAAACATTTGTAGTGATTTCGTGTTTTGGGAATGATGAAAGAAGAAAATTTTACTTCTATAATAAGGCATCAGAAATTTGAGACTGTATCTCAGCTAAATAATTGGTTTCGTTCGGGGTCTAAGCTTTAGCTACAACATAGGGAATATGATTGGATGTCATTTCATGTTCTTGTTCCCAATTATATGAGATAATATCTATTAGGTGTGGTTTTTACAATTTCCTGAGAGAGATTATGGCACATGCTTGAAAGTTGGAAGTAGGAGCTTATCGAATCAGACTTACCAGAGTGTCACCAGTTATTATTTGTCTTGGGCCAAGCTACTGTAGATTAATGAACGTAATCTTTTTAGTTTGATGAAGAAGGATCCTCACATCTTCAGATCTGTTATTGACAGATAACTCGAAAATCTGTGACTCCATGTTCCATGTGATGCCAAACAACTCCACGTTTACTGGTCTTGCGGTCTGACTTTCACCTTTCTGAATATTGTTAGCCATTAACGAATAAAATATTTCCATTTGTTTATCAGGGAAGCCATGCTAGATCCCACGGCTGTTTTTACTCTTCTTTTTGGAAGTGAACTCTTTGAGGATTACATAGGACATCTTGCTGTCACATCGATGGCTTCATGTGGACTGATTAGCGAGATCGACACTACTGAAAAATTGCATTACAGATTGAAGGTAACAAACTGATGAGGGACGTTATTACCTCAAAAAAAATTATTCTGAAGTAAGTTGTTGACAAATCGATATATATTTCCTACACTAAGTATTACAAAATTATACTGCAATGTACCTATTTACATTTTGTTTTCATATGGTCCATACCAAGCTTTTGTAAACAAAAATTTCACCTTCAAATTACCAACCAAAAAAAAAAATTCCAATTATTATTCTGAAAATATATTAAAAAAGGGATCTAAAGTAAGAAATTTGACTTTTCAATTTATAGTATCAATTAAAAAAACTCTTCTGCATCATCTGAAAGTTAAAATTACCTTTACTTAATTTTCTCCTGGTTCTACTGATTTCATAAATGTCCTCTCTTTGTTTTCTCAACTATAATCATAATTCTACCAAACTATTATCTTCATTATAAACCCATACCAGGATGGTATTTGATGGATTTCCTGTATATTTTATTTCAATTGTGCATGCTGTGTTTGAAAAATGACAGTTTATTTGGTCTTGCTGTGTTATTTCCATGGTGAAGGCTATTCAAAAGGAAAGAGAAGAAAAACTTGCAAGATCGTTGAAAGATTTCCTTAACCAATATGTTATTGGTGATCAAGAGGGATTCTTGCATCATGCTGAAGCTGAAGCAAGACGCCTTGCTGATGCTGGTATGTTTAGGCATGCTGTCAGTTTTTACTTAATGTTTTCTTGATTTCAATGATCCAAAATTTTCTTTGTTTTTTTCAAAATCATTGCTTCTGACTCTTCTCCACCAAATTATTGCTGACACTTACACGAATGCACGATACATAGTCAACATTTGTAATTTATTTCTTGAAGAGATCTACTTTACGCCTATTTGTCTTTTACAACAGTCCTACTCAGTATGTGCAACAATAAGTGTGCAGCCTATTTTCCTTATTATTTATTAAATAAAATAAATTGTGATCTAATGGTCTTCATATGCATGGATTTTAGTTTTTGGACCTCACCATTCCTTTAGCTGTAGTCCTGGGACGTGGTTATTTTGAGAAGAAAAATTTGCGAGTAAAAAATGCATCTATGGACATTGATAGAAGTAGTTTGCAGCAACACATTCGCTAAATGAAATGCTAGATAGTGCATTAAGGTTCTATACTTTTCTAACATGGCATGTCTATAGCTTTTGGAGCAGATATCCTGCACACAATCGGATATGTCTATACACGGCAGGCTGCAAAAGAACTAGGCAAGAGAGTCATGTATTTAGGGTTGCCATTTTTGGCAGAGTGGGTACGCAATAAGGGACACTATTGGAAATCACATGTTACTGCTGCAAAAGGTATACTTTATCTTTGTGACACAGTTTTTAGCATTAGAGTTTGCCTCTTCTCATTGTTTTGGGCAAAACCTAATGCACCGGATAATTATGGTTCAGGTGCTTTGCAATTATTGCAACTGCAAGAAGACATCTCCAAGCAGTTTAAAAGGGATGGCGGTGGCAGTGAGAAAGATATTGAATCACACATAAAAGGAAATCAGGACTCGATGATGTATTCTTTCTGGAAACTCAATGTAGTAGACATAGAAGCAACCCTCTTGAATGTATGCCAAATGGCAAGTATTGGTGAATCACTGACATGTTATGTATAATTCTTTTCTGTGGTTTATGTTAAGGGAAAACTAAGACTAAAATATATTTTTGTCTCAGTTGGGTTAGAATTGAAATGTTCAGTTGTCATGCCTTTTCTTTTAAAATTACATGCATATCAAATGTGTTTCTTGATTTTTTTTCCCTTAAAATGTTCGATAGGTCTTGCAAGAAAGCAATGTCAAGAAGGAAGAACTAAAAGCAAGGGCACTAGCGCTGAAAATTCTTGGGAAGATCTTTCAGGTATCATACTAATCGCGAATCATTTTCTAAATTCTGAATTTTGTTAGGTAAAAGTTTCTGAACACCAGAGAGAAATAGCATCCATAGTAGTCATCGGTATACCAATTATTGAATATATATAATATACTTCTAACAAAAGGAGATCCAATTGTTTATCCAAAAGTTTTCCAAAATGTCTATTATTGCAGAGAGTCTATAATTGGTCATTTTCTTGAAAAACACATTTTCTAAATAGCTAGTTCTGGAATGCAATCTACTGAAGACATTAAACAAGCATGAATGTCTAAAAAAAATCCCAAGCATTCTTCCTATCACTGTTATTAAGGTCTAGAACTTATTTGGTGTCTCAAATACCATGCGAAGTAAAATGGATACCTGATTTAGCTTAGCTGGAATTTCAACTTGAGGATAGCATCACCAAGCACCTATTGAACCTTTTGGTTTCTTTCCACCAGCTATGAGCTACATCTAAGCAATGACCTTTTCGAGGAGGTCTTCACCAATTGAGTCTTCAGGTTTCTTTCCACCAGTTATGCATAAGTGGAAAGAGAACTCACCAAGAATGAATTTGCTAACTTCTGTAGTGCCCTCATGGTCATAGATCCCAATCTCAAGTTTGTTAGTTAACTCACTGTTGTAGAACTACACTACTGAGGTTTATTTAGTCTCAAGGAATATCTCATTGCACACATCCATGCAGGCTGAGTTGAATTATCTACTTGCCGAAATTGGGCCTCTTAGCTCTTGGCGTTTAACTTGGAGACAATTCTTTGGCTTGTTTATTCTCAGTTTTTTATTGTTCTGTCAGAAATATAGAGTTTCCCTTGCATATCATTTATCATAGCCGAGGTGCAAATGAGAAAATCCAATCATGCTTTGAGTCGTAGAATATCCATTTGAGCCGAAAAACAATTACATACCTTTCTAGCTTCGATGAGTGTCCTTAAATGTTCAACATGAAACTCTTTTCTCTGCTTTAGTTGTGGAACGTGGAAATCGAAAACCCTGAGAATGTAAGAACATTGTAGATTGAACGCTAAATCTAAGGGTGGATGGTGATTCCGAACAAAACAGGTTGTAAAAAAAAAAACTCTGTTTTGTATTTGCTAAACTAAATTAAATCTTTCATAAGTCATAATCAATGAAATATATTTCATAATTCATAATGTCCTTTGAAAAAAAACAAAAAAATGCCTACTAATTTACAGTGGTTTAGTAACAAATTACATTCTTGCAGAGGGGAAAATATGCAAAACATGAAGTAGCACCAAAGAAGCAAGATGTTTCAGAGGGTGGTGATGATGGAAGCAGCTCTGATGCAAGCTCTGTTGAGAATTTCCCAAAAACCGTGTCGTACCGAACTCCAATAATTACTCAGGCATGTTTAATGGGAATTTTGTTCATTCTTTCTTATTGGATTTGACTCTAGAATCTGAAAGAATGTCTTGTAGGAGTAGAGCACCTGATGCGATATTTTTCCCCCTGTTTTAGGGCATTGGCAGACTATTCAGGTGCCTGTGCAATCCAGCATACGACGTGGATGACGATGATGAACAAGGGCACAGAAACAGTTAATAAGAGACTCAAGAAAGCAAGGAAACATTTGTTGAAACTCATGGTTTTATAATGATCTGCGCATAGACCTGATAGAGTATAAATGTGAAACAAAGATGTATCGTTTACCAAGCCATGTATGTTGTAGTTTTCAGTCGTTTTCACTTATCATGAAAAATCTGTTCTATTGCTACAGCAACGAGCACAGCGAATTTACACAAGTTTGTTCCACTAAATCCTCTATCAATTCTTCAGAGAAACCAGTTTACGATAACTTACACAAGTTTTCAACCGTATGCTGTCAGACTGTCAGTATTGGCATTAGGAACCACCATTGAAACATTGAGATTTTGGCAAACTTCACAGAAGCCATGAAAGTTACCACAAAGCATACATCCTCTAAATTACAATGTCCGCTTACATATTAACTGACACCAGTTCAACTTACATTTTAACCACATCCCAGGATGAGACCTAACTACCAGGTAACCCACAACACGGTATGCATCTACCACAGTGGCACTCCAAACATGAAATACCTGTGGGAATCATCGCATATGATGACCCCATTTTCAATAGGCATGGTGAGATATCTGTGTTGTTCCTGCACGGCGTACCTGTACAGTGCATGCGCAATGCACGGATGTGAGGCTGAGGCAACCACTAATGATCAGAG
This sequence comes from Posidonia australis, assembly GCA_024699735.1. Taxonomy (NCBI): domain Eukaryota; kingdom Viridiplantae; phylum Streptophyta; class Magnoliopsida; order Alismatales; family Posidoniaceae; genus Posidonia; species Posidonia australis. Next base: position 5,000 of record JAMKQA010043328.1, on the reverse strand, counting down.
AATGCCTTTCCGGACAGGTATGAAGATCTGGGAAAGAGTCGCAGACAGCCTGGACCGCAGGTGGAGTTAGGGCAGTGCACTGGCTGATGTTGAGACTCGCAAGCCCTTCTTTGTCTTGACGATGGTGCAATGAACCCCAGCAGTTGTGCTCGTGCTGGCTCTTCACATGGCTGTTGGCAAGAGAATACATTGCCCTATCTGTAATGTTCTGGCAGTAATATAAGCCCAACGACCTCAGATGAGGGCACCCATTTGCCAATGCTATCACACTTTCATCTGCAACACTAATAATCTCACATTAGCCACACAAGTACATAAAAAAAGACTACTCCCCAAAGTAGATTTTACAGAGTAAAAAACAAAATAATCTAATATTGTTATAGGAAAATTTTGCAATCTAACTGTAAACATCAAACCAAAATGGTCCTCACATATTACTGTTTTATTGGACTCTTTTGTCATTGTTTTCTTTTATTTTTATTTTTCATTTTATTTTGAAAATGTCTGTTGCAATGAGTCTTGGACCTTAATGATCAGACTGGAACAAAAAAGTGTTATATGGCCACATTCCACAATAGGTACAAGAACAAGTGTTTTTTTCCCACCTATGATCATCTGAAGCTGGACCAGATGCAAGTCAATTAAGATTTTAAAGCAACATGTTGTTGGATAAATTTCTCGGTGGAAGGAATTAAAAAACAAGCTGCTTTTATTGGATTTATATACCACCAGAGGCGTCTATTGGCATCTCAGGGCTGCAGATATTATCACAACCTCGTAATGGATGGCAAACACAACAACGCATGGCATACCTGTTATAAGAATACAACCACACAGATCTAAAGCTCTTAAATCTGGGCAGCCTGTTGCCAAGCAGGTGACTCCTCTGTCACTTACATCTTCACACCAACCAAGGTTTAAGAACTGCAGCAGATTACAGTTACGGGCAATAGCCTGCATAGGGTGTAAGAGAAATGTGGGCAGGGATCAACAAAAAGACAATTTATATGTATGCGTGCTGTTAGCAAACTCAAGTAATATTCCTCGGTCTTCATACCTCTAACGCTCCGTCAGATGGAGCTCTCACACATCCACAAAGATTTAACTTCTTCAAGTTTCTACATAAGCTGCTCAAATATACAAGTGCAGAATCACTGAATCCCGAGCATCCACTGATATTGAGGTTAGTAAGATAGGGACATCCACGTGCCAATGAATACAATGAACGATTAGTAAGCTTATGACTTTTGCTGAGGTCCAGATCACGCATTTCATAGCAATAGCTTGCAATGGCCTCAACAGCATTGTCCTGAAGTTGATCCTTATTTTGTCTGAGAGTTAGAGACTGCAATTTTGTGAACTTGGGGGACAGTGACAATACAAGATTGTTCATGTGAACTTTACACCTGGAGAGAGGCAGACATTTAAAAGAAAGTGTCAATATTTAAAGCACTCTCAGGAAGTTTCATACAATATGGACGAAAACTTCTGCTGATGGAGCTAGTGCACATGAATCCAGACATTTTTAAAGTCAGAAAATACATGATCATGCACACAAATTCATCGATCCATTCAATTATTAAAAAAAAAAGAAGGTGTTTGAGCTACTGATTCTCATATTATAAAGGGACACTAAGGTACCTTAGTGCACAGAATTCCAAAATATGGAAATCATTCATAGCCTTAATAATAGAACCAGAAAAAATAAAGCATATATGACACTTCTGTCCCAACATAATCACTTCATTTCAAATATTATTGACAGGCAGTACAGATATAAGTTTAACTTATGGAAAATACCCATTCATGGTACACATAATAGCGGAAAACAGAATAACTGAATTTTTAAATATAGATCACAGCATTATATTATTTCAATAGAATCACTTCATTCCATAACTCACTGTCAGGCAGTACAGATGGAAGTCTCATCATATGGAGAATTTTCCTTCCTGGTTTGTGTAGGTGAGGATATCAAAAGCACAGAAATGTTGTATAGGAGAAAGGGGTTTATCATCACAATTGACAAACATGTGATAGGTGGCACAATGGAGATAATGCAAGGAACTTGATAGATTATGGAAGAGAAAGAGTAACAGTCAACACATGAAAGCTAAACCATAAAGCAAGGAACTTGATAAACTACGGAAAAGAGAGTTGTGAACCACAGTCAAACAAATGACAGCTAAAAGTGTAGAGCTAAAAAGCAACATACTTGATGACCAAGAGGAGAAAACCAGACAGACAACAGGTATACACAAAATACAGCAAATAAAGCACTAACACGATTTTGAAGCCTAAGAGATGGCATCAATGCATTATGGACACCCAGCTCTGCACTACAAGCCCTCTAAAGACTAAAGGCATTAACTCTAAGTGCTTATATTTAAAACCCAGAAGGAAATAAAAATTGAAGCCAACATTGTCATAAAAATACAAAAGCAAACCCTTTATTTCTATCAATGTTCTACCTCTAGTTTACTCATCACACACATATAAGCTCAACAATTCAACAAAATATCAGCAATAGGAAGATGAAGAGCGAGAAGCAAACATTCAGAAAATCGTGGAAGATATTAACAAATAATTCTTTCTAAGTTTCTTTACTATAATGCTGTGAGGAAGCAGAACATTGATTACAGGAACAAAAACCACAAATTCCGTACTTGGTTGGCAAAATAACACAATTCCACTACTTAAAAAAAATCCTGTACTTGTGATAAAAAAGAAACAAAATCGACAAACAAGACAGAAAACTTTAGCCCTGAGCAAGCGAAAATTACCAAGACAATGAGAGCTGTGTAAGCCCCAAGCAAATGGCTTGCCTCCATCCAGTACAAACACCGGACGCCACAATCACGGTCCGATCATCGACAAGCGAAACAATCCTCAGCAAGAGCTCCATCGGAAGTTCCTTCCATTCCGTGATAACACCCACGGCTATTCCACCCATCTTGCTCCTCCCACCAGCAACCATCAGGTCCTTAAACCAAACCTCCAGGTTTCCGGCATCTGACCTCCCGGCAACCATGTCCAAGTCAACCATCTAGAAATTACAAAAAACCTGAAACCGAAATGAAAAAGAAAAATCTCATCGAATGGGAAGAAGAGGAAGGTTCCAATGAAGCAAAGCCCATTTGAAGAAAACACCAGTAATAAGAAACCTAAGTACAAAGAACACCAACTACGGACCTCAGATACAGAGTTATAATGGAAGACAACAAAGACAGAAAACCCTTTTGTATAAAAAAATGTCAGGAGTTTAAAAAGGGATTCCAATTGAAGGGCTCAAAGACCAGAAGGTTCGCGTGAAAGCACAAGAAGAGCGAGCAGCAAGAAGCCAAGAGAGAAACCACAGCCAATAATCCCCATAGAATACCAACCAAACAGTGATTGAAAAGAGGAAGAAAAGGACCCACCTTTACGCCTCCAACGCAACCATCCGTTCCTCCATCAACAAAGCAAAGCAGACAAAAAAAAATCCATGGAACCTACAGAGCAAGAACTACCACCATTTCTATTGTCCTCATAGAAACGATTTTTTTTTAAAAGAAAAAAGAGAGCAGAAATCCGAAGAGGAGAGAGCAAAACAGGGTGTGGGCGGGCGAGAAGTGAGAGGTTTTAGTCACCTGTCATCACATGCGAGCTTCGATTTGGGATTCGAACGAGTATTTAGGATTAGGGTTTGGAGAAGAGATGGAAAAAAGAACAGCTGCAGCAGCAGCAGCAGCAGCAGAACGAGACGAAGGGACTAGCAGTAGCAGTGGCAGTAGTTTTTCCTTCCTTCCTTCCCACCTCTTCTTCATCGCCTGCTATTTTTTCCCTCCAGCTTCGCACGGCTTTATGGTCCCATCCCTTCTTCCTATCACCGATGTGTTGACGCGTGTCCATCATCCGATGGTGCATGTCCACGTGTAAGGGGAGATTGGGATTGTGACGGACACAAGCAAGATTTATTTTTTGGAATTTATTATTTATAGAGAGAGAGTGTGTGTGTGATAGAGATGGGAAAATAATAAATGAGATTTTGTCTTGCCTTTCCTTCCTTTTCTTTTTCCCTGTTGAAAGTCTTCTTCTTTTTTTAAATTTGGTGCTTCGAAATTGTGGTGTTTGTTTTCTTGAAAGAAGATAAGTGGAGCAGTGCTGCAAGTTTTTATTGACGAGGAAATGGTAGATTTATTAGGAAGGATTTTTTCCATTTTTGAAATAGTAGTTTAGTTGTTGGCACAAGGAAGACGTGAATCTAGTGAAGATTATAGAACCACAAAGTTCTTATTTAACTTGGTTACTTGTGTTGGTTTATCACGTAAAGAATTTCAAGAAACGCAGGCAAAGGGATTGAAATATCATGTAAATCTAAGAATAAAAGCGCAATTGTTGATTTGTTGGTTCGAACGCATCTCCTTCTTCGATCAGAAACTTTATTCCAAAGACGATGGTTTTGCCAATTCGTATTCTCATTTGATGTGACGTACGGACACTACCTTTGACGCTGGAAGCACGCGTTTGTCTAAATTTGAACCTTGAATATCTCACACAAATTTATAAGAAATAAAACTAGGTTATGCAATTGCGTGTAAATGAGATGTGGATTTCCAAAACAATATAATTAAAGCCATTTACTATGGTGGGCTATGGCAACATTTATAGCTTAAATTAAATGATTATAAGCATAAGCTAGTTTTTTTTTATAATCTAAAAAAAATCAATTTATGATCTTATTTGATTACACTTATTCAAAAATGATTATAAAGTATGTAAATGTCTATTTTGTTTTTAATAATATAAAAATTAAAAAAACAAGAGATTTTCTTCTTCTTTTTCATGGAAAATAAGAAAGGAACAATAATAAGGAGCTCAGCGTGACACTTGCTTAGTCAAAATATGTAATAAACAAATTTCCATTAAGAAAAATGAAGTGGAAAACTTAAAGTTACAACAAGAGTAATCATCTCTCCTCACTCAAAAGCATATCTATTGGGATCAAAAAAAAAAAAAAA
>JAMKQA010043327.1:0-28152 GCA_024699735.1 Posidonia australis | reverse complement strand
TAGTAGACCGGACATAATGTTTAGTGTATGCTTGTGTGCTAGATTTCAAGCATCACCTATGGAATCTCACTTGAAAGCTGTTAAAAGAATTTTTCGTTATCTTCAAGGATCAATCAATTTTGGCTTATATTATCCTAGAAACACAAGCTTAAATCTGATTGGATACAGTGACGCTGATTATGCTGGATGTAGAATCGATAGAAAAAGTACTAGCGGGACTTGTCAATTTCTAGGACACTCTCTAGTCTCATGGTTTAGTAAAAAGCAAAATAGTGTCGCCCTTTCAACAACAGAAGCGGAATATATTGCAGTAGGATGTTGTTGTGCCCAAATTTTATGAATGAAACAAACTCTAAAAGACTTCAATATATTTTTATCTACTACACCAATTCTTTGTGATAACACTAGTGCAATTAACCTATCTAAAAATCCAGTGCATCACTCTAGAACCAAACATATTAAAGTACGATATCATTTCTTACGGGATAATGTATTTAAAAATAATATAAAATTAGAATTTGTTCCAACTCAAGAACAAGTTGCGGACATTTTCACTAAACCTCTAAATGAACAACAATTTATTAAAATTAAGAGAGACTTAGGCATTTGTCGATTATCTGATCTAATATAAAAATCATATGTTCGGAACACCGAAAAACATCGGTCTTCCGAAATTCTCTGGATCGGTCTTCCGATTCATATCGGTCTTCCGAAAGTTACTGGTTCGGTCTTCCGATTTACATCGGTCTTCCGAAATTATCTGGTTCGGTCTTCCGATTTACATCGGTATACCGAAAATCGCTACAGATTGTTTTTGTAATCTTCCGATTTTTTCTCGATCGACCGAAACTTACTGGTTCGGTACTTCGAAAAAATTTGATTTACCAATTTTTTGTCAGAATTTCAGAAACTCACTATTTTCGGCATACCGATTATGAACGGTCTACCGAATCCCCTGTGCCAATTGTTTTCAAAGCATAATTTCAGCATACCGTTTTTTTTGGTCTACCGAATGTCGCGACAAATCCTTTAAAACCTTATTTCTCTTTCTCGTTTTTCTTCATCTCTCTCTTTTATCTCCTCTCCGGCGACCCTCCCTCACCTCCTCTCTCAACCACCACCTAGTCACGCTCCCTCTAGGTGTGTTTTTCACCTCCTCTCCTCTCCACCTCCCCTCCGGTGCTCTCACATCATGGCCCCCAAGAAGCAGCTCGCCAGCCGTCCCAAATGCAAGCAGGCCGAGTCTCCTCCACCACCCAGCGCGCCTTCTTTTCGATTTGCCAATGAAGAAGCTCAACGTGCACACCAAGACTACTTTGCAAATCGTGAAGTTTTAACCGAGAGAAGGGTAATCTTTTCCGAGCTTGGAGCTATTGAGGCTTTGTTTTCCCTTCAAATGCTTGTTCCATTCTTAGGCTCCATAGGTGATAGGTTTTATTATCCTCAACTCATATCTGAATTTTATGTCAATATGACCATTTCTCATGATTTAATTCAATCCTACTTGATTGGCATAGATATTACCTTTGATGATGTCCTCATAAGTCAATTATTAAAAATTCCTTCGTCTGGGGTAGATATCCCTCTATCCATATATGACTTAAATTGGTCTTACTTGGATATCAATAAGGCCATTTCCCAAAACACTAGGAGCACTTTTAAACCTACCAAGATTAATCAGTTAACCAAACAATCCCGTCTTATTGCCTACATTATTGCGGTCAATGTTGTTCAAAAGAAAGAACATTTTGATGAACTTAGTGAACTCACGTGTAAGGTTGTTTATGCCATCACCAAGAAAATCCAAGTCAATTGGGCTAGAGTCATTATTCATTGCATGACCCATGTTAAAATCAAGTTATTCATTGGCTCTCTCCTTACCTATCTATTTGAATACTTTGATGTTCCTTTTGACGATGAATCTAAGATGGTTGTCAAGTCGAAACCCTTAAGAATGTCGGCCATAGAAAAAATGGAATAAGCCCTTGAAAGGTCGAAAATTTCAAAAAGCATTCCTCCATCCACCTCTTCTGCTCCTCCCATTGAAAAAGACTCTGAAAGCTCTAATGAGGACGATGATGACTCCATCACCAAGAAGATTGACTAGCTCCAACAACAAATCAATGATATCAAGCTTCGCCAACAGCAACAACATGATGAAAACCAAGCGAAAATGTATCTCATTCTCACTCGACTTGAGAAATCCACCAAAATCACTCACACCAAGTTAGAAGCTTACCAGGAGCAACTTGAGGAATATCATGCCGATATGCAAGAATTTTTTCAAAAAGACTCGCCTCCTGCGTCTTGATATATTTTCTTTTAAAACCAAGCTTTAACTTGGGATCCTTCTTTTTTTGTATTTCTTTTATTGTTTTGCGTGGATCTTTTTGATTATGACAAAAAGGGGGAGATCATACCATTGTGTGGATCTTTTAAATTATCGTTTTATTCTCTTAAGATATTCGAATGCATATCTGATGAATTATATGATTGCTTTCTTATAGTTTTACATGATATACTTAAAAAAATTCATTCCTGAATTCATATACATCATTCATAAATACCTGCCTATTGATAGGGGGAGCTTTTTGTTTTGTCATCATCAAAAAGGAGGAGATTGTTGAAAAATCTTATATTTATTTTGATGATAATAATTTTAGTGTGTTTAAACACAAGTGGCTATGTAAGGCCATAGAAAGCAAGTACTACATTGTAAAATAATCATATAAGTAAGTGTTATGAGATGTAAAGATCACATATTTGTATTCATGAGATATAAAAAAAATGTACTGATATGTAAAGGAAGAAAAGATATATAAGTCACATGTAAATCGGCATACCGAATATTTTCGGAATACCGATTCAGGAGAAAACGGCACATCAAACGACACACCGAAATTCAAAGAGTAAAGGAAGCTGCAAGCAAAACGGCATACCGAATATTTTCGGAATACCGAATCAAGAGAAAACGGCACATCAGACAGTACACCGAAATTCAAGGAACAAGGAAGCTAAAAGCAAATTCGGCACACTGAAAGATTTCGGAATACCGAATTAACCCGATCGTTACATATTTCGGTCGACCGATTATTTTCGGCATACCGAATCTTATGTCAGTAAGCAAAAGATTTACTAGTCGTTAGTCACACTTAGAGAAAAGCCTAACACTATAAATTAAGGTCCATATGCAGCTCACAAACCATTGATTTTTATTGAACTATCATACTTCGAGTGCTTCATGTGAGTGAGTCAAAATTCCATCAATACTTCGCTTCAAGTACATAGAGCTTGAACTTTCATTCCGACAAAAACTTGACAAGCAAGAGTGAGATCACAAGTTGTGCAATGGTCACTCTCACCTTCAAGTGCTTTGAGTTATTCTCTAGGAAGGAGAAGGAAATTGTGATTGAAGGCCACAAGCAAGGTAAATTAGTTGCTTGTAAAATTCTAGTTATTGAATAAAACGGTTAAGTCTCAAGTGAAGAACTTGAGGAGTGGACTAAGACAGGGTTGGCTGAACCACTATAAATTCTCTGGATACTTGTGGTTGAATGTGTATGTGATTAATTTTTATCTTCTTAAATTTACATATTAACGTTAAAACTAATCAAAAATCAGAGATTCTTTATTCACCCCCCTCTAGAGAAGCCTTGGTATCCTACACCCTCTTCATGCAGTAACCCATGGATGAACTATTTAGTATCCTGTATTATCCTGATCTATTTTGAATCAATTCTAATTAAGAAACAATGCAGGACAGGGTCGTTACATATCCTATGGACGAACTATGTAAATCCTTACGTTTTATATGATATTCTTTATGTGCTTGTTCCTTTTTCAAGCCCCTGCCTCGATTCTCTCTTTCCTTAGGATTCACGTTGTTTGGTTTTGTTCGCAATTCAAGTCTTTATTGATGACGGCTTTGCCAGAGGTATAACAATTCCTGTTTCCTGGTACAACTTTCTTTCTTTTTTAATCTTGTAGCTTCAGGTTATGGCTGTTTTCTTTTCTGAGTTGAGATTGGTTCAGAAAAATTCCCCCAAGATAACTGAAAATGCAAATGCAAATTGACTGTTCTGCATGAGAACTTCTGAGGTTTGGAATGATTTAAGTAAGGAACCCCAGGAAGAATAGAAAATTGTAACTGTAAAATGCAAATTGTGGTTTGACGTCTAGGTGTTCTCCAATGTATTTGAAGGAACTCGACTTTTGAATTTGAGGAGGTGTTTGCTTGATTGTGATCAGATGGAATAAATTTCTGCGTTTAATTATTGTCAACAAGATCCTAGTTGGAAAACTCAAGTGATTGTAGAACTCAAGAAAATTTCCATTTGATATCATTGGTAATCGTTTCTTCAGAGATATTGCTGACTACCCTTGAACTCAAATTTAAGGTAACATCAATAATTACCATCATTAGAAATGATTGCGGATAACTTTATGAAGAAAATTGAAGTTTATGAATTATATGAAATCAGGTTGTCAAAAGATTTCTCTTATCACTAAGTTAGGGATAACCTTTTATTTTTTGGTTTATATGACTGCATATTTTATTAGTAATTAATGATTGAAAGCTTCACAAGGGAGTCTTGACCTCTAAAATGCCAGCATTGCTCCATATTGAGGAGCATCTTCTATGAGTCCTCACAAACTATATATTAAAATGAGGTGTAGGAAAGGTTTCTCTGGTTAATGAGATAATACTTCAAATAGAGATTCCCTTATTACTGGTGTCATCCGAACTTGTGATTTGAAGAAGATTTTTCCCTTTTTGATGAATTCCCTTTACATTTTCATTTGTGTGCTCTGATTTTGAATCGAGTTTCTACAATAAGGGAGCAAGCACCAGTCTGACATTTTTTAGAGCGTATGATGTCATAGCATCACTAAAAAGACGTCAACAATTCAGTGAACCGGTCAATTACGAAAGCATAACTAACGCCAAGTGATTCCATAAAGGGTTTGCACAGAATAAAATTCTATGTACTTGAAATCTGAACTTGGAAGTAGTGACTTCATCATACATGGTTTTATGCTCTTAAAGCACGTAATCCATCTTTAAATGTAGCTACTACAAACAAAGATTTATAAAAAGTTGAAGCACTTTAATTGGTTTCAACTATCAACCTTGATTTACAAAGCATCTAGAGTCATTTGGGGGTCCTGTGATTGCAGTTCTAAATATATTTTTTCATCTTGTTTATCATATCCGGCTATTTTGGATAACATCTTCATACTTTACCAAAGGAGGTTAAAGCTTTTTAAGTGATAAAAAACTGTAAAAACATGAACATTTTGATTCACAAAAATCAACTCAACCAACATATTAGACGATGGGTCGTGTAGAAGGAAGTCAATGATAATAATTTTGTCAAATGGAAAAATATTTCTTTCATTCATCTTAAAATGCATTTTTCTTAGAATGCTTTCTAGATCCTCTCCTATTGTAGCCCACATGTCATCTTTCCTTTCTAGTTACATGCGATGCAAATGAGCTCTTGAGTTCTTCAAAATATTTTTGTTCCTCCTGCACTAGTGTCATGGCGTTTGTTATTTATTTTGCACTTGTACTCCTTGGAATTGGATGATTTTGCTATGGAGATATTTCTTCTAAGATACTGGGTGAGAGGTGCTTAATCTGGTTTTATCATGTTTGTTAGTTTTCATACTTCAAAAATTTTGGCAGACGTACAAATGTGAAGAGAGCAAATTCTCCTAAAAAATTTTCAGAAGCTGTCTGGCAACATGTAGTCATCTGAAAGTTCGGGATCCAATATTGCCACTGCTGTGACAAGGAAGCTCAGTGGCAGGATCTGAAGGCCTCAATCAAGTCCACAACCATTCCTAGATTGCAATGGTGTTTCACCACCTCCATCAGAACCATCTCCTTATAATGCTAGCAAGCAGTCACAAAAAGTAATGGGGGTATCCAGGGGAAAGAGTTCAATCTCAACACTTCAACCTTGAAATTTTCAGCTATTAATGGAGTAGGACATCTAGCATCTTCCAGAAGTATTAAAAAGAATGATGCATATGTTGGTGAATGTGAAGAGACCTATGAATTAGATGAGAATAAATTTGAGGCAAGTCAAGCACAAACTAGGTGGTGTAACAGAAACAATGCATGCAAGTTCCAATTTAGACGATGCCACTGATAGTGGTCCTACAAAACCTTCATGCTCTCTTGATGCCCCGCGACATCAAGAGAAGCATTTCATTAAGGTACCTTTGCAAAAAAAAAATTCTTGAATACTGATTGAATAAATCTACTTAAAATAACCATGGGAATAAAAACCTCCTATTCTCGCTTAATCTCACTCATTAAGCTGTAAGGTTTAAAATATGGATTAACTAGCAATTGTGACTCACTTGTCAAGATGACGCAACTTGCATTAGTCGACTTTGCTTTTCTCTGTTTGTGCTTCATCATGCTTACTGGACCATTGTGTCGCATTATTTTCATCTTCTTCTTGTTCTGAATGGCACCTCTTTGGGAATGTGTGAACACTTACGAAGGCTACTGCAGGAAAATTCTGAGGACGGTCATTATCCACCAGAAAAAGGGCAATGGCCAACGGAAGAAAGGGACATTTCTCATGTATCTAAGGAGCCTTCGTATGTCAAAGTTTTTGCAGGTAGATGTAGCACGCAAAGTCTTAAGATACTTCAGAGAAAAATCGTTTCCAAAAAAAAACTTCAGAGAAAAATGCTTCCAAAAAAGCATGTGCTAGATGGAACATCCGATGAAGATGATGAGATCAGATACCTTGAGAGATTGAAGGCCACTAAATATCGGAAACTTTTTCGAAAATGTTTCTTGAATAAGAATTTTTTTTTTCCTTTATCTCACCACTTTTACAGGACAAACGAAAAGTCAAAAAACTCTTTCTTCTTTATGTTGATTTTTTTTTTCCCAAATGTTCTACCGATCACCACTCATAAAGTTTATGTTCTGAGGAATTAGACTTTGTAAACAGTTTTAATCCATATAACAAAGGAATTCAGTTAATAATCCTTAGTGGTTCTTTCAGGAACTTAATTGTCAGATGAGTCTGAATTTCATATTTCCGTATGTGAAAAATACAGAGGTATAAATATCTTGCAGTCTGAAATATGAGTGTATCTGAAGCTAGGCTGCTAACAATTCGTTGAAACCCAATAAAAAATAATTGTTCCAAGCTTACCTTTTAAAACAGAAAATTGCTCTTAGAGGCATTAACAATTAGTTTTAGAAGATTCAAATAGTTCATTGCAAGTGTTTGAGGTAAATTTGCTGGAAGCATCTGCTGATTAGGAGTATACATGAATCCTGGTTAATCTGAAACCAAACCAATCTGACTCATGTAAGTTGGGTTGGGTCAAATTTTTTTATCATGAATTAGGTATGGATCTGAAAATCTCAAACTAAAACTTTCTGAGTTTGATATGGGTTCCAAGCACAGGTTACTCAATCCAACTTAACCCAAAGATATATATATATGTAACGGTCCTCAAGTCGCTACCAAAAAATCTAGTTACAAATTTTTATTTAATTATTTGTTTTATCTTTATTATTAACCAACAATTACACTAATAATGTAACTAAGGTTAAGTACTCTCAATAGGAAATAAAATTAATAAACAACAAAAATAAACTAAACTCTCACTCACCTGGATCCCTGATATGTGGTAGCGTGACTCCTCCTATATGCACTAGCAACCAACAGCTACTATCCTACACCTACCAAAAACACACAAAACAAAGCACACGTGATTGACCACTCAACGGTCACCCAGCATGCACCCCACCTACAACTCGGTAACCTATGCCGAGGACAACCAAGCACAGGCATCACACCTAGATGTCGACAAACCAAAAGAGCAATCTACCGACGCCCAGCACACAAGCACTGACATCCCTCTCGGATGCCACAACACCAAACCAAGCAATCTACCACTGCCCAGCAAGCCAAAAAATCACAAAACCATGCCTTTAAAACCATTTTTTCTTTTACTTTTCAAAACCACATGCATGCACTTTTAAAACCTTTTATACATGCCCGAGAAAGCTACTCTCGCCATCTCAAGTCCAAAACAACACCAAAGGCACAACTACAGAGACTCTACTCTGTACAACATAGTCTCCTCCGGACCCAAACACAACACCAAGCCACGGAGCCTCTGCTCCCAAAACAACGGAGCCACTGCTTCCAAAATAACGGAGCCACTACTCCCAACCAGGCCTCAACAGGCGCCAAAACCACAGCCTCTAATAAGCTCAAAGCTTGATTTCTCCAACCAGGATTCCGCACGAACACAAGCACAAACAATGTGTTGAACTGCCCGACGCCAAGAAGACAACACTGACTACAAGCAGTCCACCGAGGAGCGACTACAGTTTCTGCACTGCCACGGTGTGTCACCCTGTGTAGGAGCCAACCACGGTCCTACGATTCTCCCTCTCTAGAGACCCTTAACAAATCCAACCCTTCCTTGGGAAGGCAGTCCTGTCTCTCAGGACGCTACCAGGTACGGGGCACGCGTCCCACCCGCACTGGCCACCACAAGGTATGCTTTCTCACGGCACCATCCACACGGTGCTCAAGAAGGAGTCTCATACCTCCACACCCGACAACACTCGAACCTCAGTACTTATAGCGACAGCAAGAGTATCATACCTCCCCGTCATGTCATGAAACACCTCAATCCACGGACCACAATCCTAACCTCGAAATGACAGTCAAGGAGTATCATACCTCCAAGATCCGACGAATCTCAGCCTCAAGTATCTTGACCCCCAACGCAAACAGAAAATACCAAAAAACTCTTTCCAAAATCATTTTCAAGTCTGCACTTTTCTCTTTCCAAAACTCTCTTTTTGGAAAACTTTTTCAAAACCATTAAATATCCTTTAAAACTCAAGCAACATCGTACCCAACAGCGGCATGGAAACCAAAGGTTAAGAAACCACAAACAAAACACAGCCTTGACAGCTCTCCTGTCAGGCCCAGGCAAAAGCATCTTAGGAGCGTCTAAGTTCACGAGCACTATGCTCAACCCACAACCACAATCCATGAAAACACCAACAGCAAAGCAAACACAACCAGAACTCACACGCTCTGACGCCAAGTGTAAGACACCTACTGGCTCGTGTTCCTCGAGAGCACAGCCAGATCGGCTCAAACACCTGGAACAGTGCCACTAAATACTCCATTCAATGCACCGCACACAAAATCACACAAATCCTAGACCTAGGGACACTATCATTATCCCTAAAGTCCAGTCTAAACCATCTGAGGAAAGAATCTATTATTTCTAAATCATTTCATCTTTTATTCTATCCATGCCCTAAGTGTAATCTTGCTAATTCGTTTTAGGCAAACCTTAGACCATTCTAATGATTATCCTAATCATTTATGCCATTATGTTTATCTCCCCTCAAGATTAATACACACACACACACACACACACACACACACACATATATATATATATATATTAATCAAAACATAAGATAACTTAATGCAGGATCAGGGCCTGAATCGGCAAACTGAAATGGAACGGTCGACCGAACCTGGGCCTAGGGCACCAGATCAGTAAACCAAAAACCCCTGAATCGGCAAACCGAAGACGTTCGATCGACCGAACCAGAAAATCTGTCAACACCCAAGACTTCAAGAACGACAAACCGAATAAATTCGGTCGACTGAACCAAGGGTGGAAGAGACAATCTACAATAAAAACGGCATATCGAAATAATTCAGCATGCTAAACCAAGTGACTGTAGAGCAATCCAAAATGGGACCCAAAGTTCAATCCTGTAAACCACCAATCCAAACCATACAAACAATATATCAAAATGAAGATTTCAATGAGATCTTCCAAACCAGACAAACAACACCGAAATCCATCAAGCGGATCTCGAGAAAACTACAGAAAACACAAAGGAGACACTATTCATCCCAAACCATAAATATGGCCATAAATGGTCCACAAATGCACAATAAATCCTATAAAATTTACTACAATTACTAGAACACTAACATGCACCTATGGTACAATTTTGGAGTCAAAATAAAATCTACAGAGTACGTACCTCCATCATAAATGGCGACGACACTCCTCCTGCAGCCACGAGCTTCTCCTCTCCTCGACGCGACGGCGGCGGCACGACGGCGGCTGCATCCTCTTCATCCCGACCATCTCCTTCTCTATCTCACAATCCCTCTCTCCCTCCTACCTCCCCTCTCTCTTTTCTCTCCCTCTCCCACGCACGAGAGGAGAAGAAGAAGGAGGAGGACGAGAAGATGGGGAGGGGATGGGGCCTGGGGAAGAGAGAGAAAGGAAATAGAAAGAATGGACAGAAAGAAAGGAAGCTGCAAACACGAAACTAAACCACACGACCTTTCACGTCCACGTGACTCATGTCACTTGGTACTCGCCACCAAACCTCCACAGCCTAGGAGAAACCACAAAACTCCTAAGAGGGTCAGCACAGCATCCAAACCACACCACGTCAAAAGGCTAGAAACCCACAATCCAAGCGTCAGACACTATTGAGAACGTGTCCTACATTAGACATTGAGACTCCTAAAGCCTAATACACTTGAATTCACCTTAATTATCTGGCCAAAGCACCACTCCGAAAACCTAGGTAGTTACAATATATATATATATATATAATATTAAGTATTTATATTTATAAATATATATTATATGTATAATTAAGAAATATTAAGAGAGCAATAATGATACTTAATCTACAAATATTAGGATAAATAAAGTCAAATATAGATAAATTATTCACTTTTAACAAAAGTGTCATTGTTTGACCCACATTTATATTGCACATGTACTATTGCTACATAACTAACAGTGGCAAGCTGTAAAAAAACATGAGTTGCTATAATTTTCATATTAACAGAGAACTAGAAATAACTTTTCTACGGTGGTTGCTATAATGAGTTGCATTTTGTAGTGATCTTTGCATCAAATTGTAAGTCACTTATTTTATCCAAAGGTCATCGTGGGAGTAATTAATTTTTTCTATAATTAAATATTAATGAATGGCCAATAGGTGTACAATTCAAGTACTATGAAATTCGAGAACTGACCTGACTCAAGTTGAGTTGGGTCTAGACTAGATATAGATTAGGTATGGGTCTAAAATTATCCAACTTAAACAATATAAGTTGGATTGCGGGTTCACTCTTAACCTGACCCAACCCTATCCATGTACACCCCTACTACTAATTGTGGTTTCATGATTTACTTCAAGGTTACCCTTTATCTATATATCTTTAATTTAGATGTATTTGATGCAATAGGGAGGTTTGATGACCATTATTACAGAAAAGGAAAACGTATTTTTGTAGACAAGAATTCCTACAAATGTTGATGTGCATTAATTGGATTCTCCGTCACTTGCTGATGTCTCATCTAACTAGTACTACATTGATACGAAGTCTATGATACAATACAAGATTGGACGGTTATGAAAAAGGTGATAAAGAAAAGAATTTATCTTTGAGTTTATCACTGAAATCAACCATTAACAAGAAAAGGGTAGTTTCGCACTAGTTAATGCTCTTTGTTTGACAAAATGGGATTAAATTTGTTGCATGTTTGTCTAATAAAAACAAAATGGGGAATGATGATTCTTAATGATGTTTTCCGCACCAAATTGCAATTGCCAGGAAAAGTTCTTCATTCTTTCTTAATTTTCTCACTCAATTAAAAATGTCTCTGGGTGTTTTTAATAATTTATTAGAGGTCCTTTGATGCATTCCTCTTCAGGTAGACATCATTCAAAAGACGGTAACTTGTAGGTTAATCAAGATTTCCATGTCCCCGTAACTGTCAAGAACAAATTCACAAGATTTTAAATCGTTTGCTAAATGATATATACAAGTGCACGTACAGTTATAGATGGTCCAAACTCATGTCTGATACTGCTATATTTCCAACACCATGATTTCTTTTTACCAATTCAAGGAAAAATGAAGAGTCACAAACAACTTGAAATGACATCCTGTGTTATACAGCAGCAATTTACAGATTGAATGGTAGTGAGATTTCAACGATATGCATCAGTGTGAGTGAGCTGCTTGGTTATAGATGCACTTTTGACCGTTTGAAATAAAAAAATAATGGATAAACGGCAATTCAACTTCTGAAAATCTGCTTGGCCATGGCCTCTTTCACTCAAAAAAGAACTTCTGAAAACCTGCTCCAAATGCAGCATCAGAATGATCACCAATGCCACAAAGGCAAAACTCAAGTCGCACTACTACGATAGGAACATTGCCAAGCAGAATCTTCTTTGTGCTCTTGATTTACCTTGCAAGGCCACATATTCCTTGATGTGCTGGCAACAATCAAAAAAGAACTTCTGAAAACCTGCTCCAAATGCAGCATCAGAATGATCACCAATGCCACAAAGGCAAAACTCAAGTCACACTACTACAATAGGAACATTGCCAAGCAGAATCTTCTTTGTGCTCTTGATTTACTTTGCAAGGCCACATATTCCTTGATGTGCTGGCAACAATCATCAGACAGATGAGATTTTGTTTTCTCCACGTCCTGCTTAAGTCAAAACACATAAATAAGCATATTTTCTCATGCTAATGACTCATAAATATATGGTAAAAAGGGATGCAAAGATGGATTCACGGCCAACACCATACTTCTGTTCCATCTAAAATAACTTTCTCAGAAGCTAGAGTCATATATTCAAGAAACCAGAATTATGATGCCAACTTTCGTTGTTTTCTAGTAGTAATGGCCCACTCTCATGTCTCATCCACACGTGTAATCTGCTCAATGGGAATCATCTTCAACCACTGTCTCGTTACAAGTGTACCTTCTTCCTAACCCTTACTTGCCATTGATTGTATCTTTTATAATATTCATGTTGTTTCAATAACTGCTTCAATCCAAAAAAAAAAAATCAAGGAATGCAATTTGAACACTATTTAACTTTAAGAGCAATTTTCACCATGGTATCAAAATGTGGACATGTGTCATAGAAATTTCAGAGACGTGTCAGAAATTTTTCAAAGACTCGTCAAAATGTGGACACATGTTGGGTTTTCAAGCTCCCAACACAACTCTGACATGACAATCTTGTGAACAAAGTGATTCTTTTTTACTGTGTTTCCCTGACATGATGATATTTTGGCAACACATATCTGTTTTTTCAACTTATCGAAGTCCGACACGAAATCAATGTTTAAAACCATGAAGATGGCCGAACACTACATATGTGACTCTAACTGTCTAAACCAGCACAAATTATCTATGCGTAATATTTTCTCTTGAAAAAAAATCAAGTACATGAGAAAAAAGAACATGGCCATCAAAATTTTAATTTGATCATAATAAAATATAGACATTTAACTTAAAATTAATTGATGATGAGTGAAAAAATCCATCTATACACAACCACAAGTCTAGTCTTCACTTTTTCTAATATAAGACTATTCCAACACTTCCCCTCACTTGTGGTCTTTTTTTTAGGTCCAACAAATGTCTCTTTTAAATATAAGTGGATCTACATAAACTTAAGTCCGTTTAAACCTTTTTTGATTATACCATGTTGAAATATGAACATCCAACTCAAAACCAATTAGTAATGAGTAGAGAGATTCATCTATATGTAACTAAGTTCAATCATCACTTTTTCCAATGTGGAACTATTCCAATAGATCACAATGAAGGAAACAACTACATTGAGATATGTAAGAAAAGGGTACAATTTTTTATCAACAGAACCTTTAGGAGCTAGAATTGGGGACTCTTTTATCATACTGCACAGCAATGTGCTCCTTACTGCCATTGTTTCCCCTGATGTTTCAAAACTTCCACCTAGGGTTATGTTTAAAGATGTTTTGCTGCCTCCTATGGAAGGGAGACTGCAATAGTGATTACCACATTTAATAACATACAGAAATTATAATAAATATATCAACATTGGAAGGGATATGCAAGAAAAGTAGAGAGATAGGATATAGTAATACTTTTGTCATATAACATGCTAGTTTTCTAATCCTAATTTTTGAATGGCAAGAGAAGTGGGGCTTGAGAGAATATGGATTCACCTGACTCACTTGAGTCATGTGAAACTATGTTATGGTCTCATTAGTGGGGCTTGAAACTGTGTTGTGGTCTCATTAGTGTGGATTTTGGGTCATATTAAAGGCTCAGCCCATTCTGCAACAAGAAAAACACAAAAAAATATTGAAATAAGAAGAGAAAAAGGAAATAATGGAAAAGGATAAGTAAATAAAATATGTTCCAATAATCATAAAAAAATAAACCCAAAAAAAGGTGAATGTTGAAATTATAGAGAACAAAAAAACAAAGAAAAGATACATCCAATAAGTAAAAATTTGCATGAAAGTACAACATTTCAATAGTAAATAAAAAAAAATTTTAAAAGTATTAAACAAAATAAATATGTGTAGACACTCCGATTTTGAGGCTATTCACCAAGAGATCCTTTTTGGAAAAGCTCACTCTAGTTGTGATTAATCTAACTACTTTTCCCAAGCCTCTCCAGCACCCCATATCAACCAAACACTCATGAAACCTATTCAGTACATAAACCTATCCCTAAACACAAGCCTAAAGCCAATTAATGGTCCATATAGTTAGATACAAGTCTTGCAGTATATCGACACAATTCCTAGGCACAATTTCCTAACATAAATACCAAATGCAACTCTATGGTGCAATCGCCTGACACAGTACTTTTTATCAATTAATTTCCAAGGAACTAATCTGTCTATTCACCAGACATGCATTTGTTACACCTCACTACATCCTCGCTAACAAGGGACGCTTGGGCTTCGAGACTCTTGATTGCTTTGCCTTTTAAGCTTTCAACATCCCATATACCAAAGGGGGGGAAGCCTCTGAGAGAGAGCCTTGCCTCCACCCATCGACCTTGCCTGAGAGTGAACCTGAGAGAACACCCTACATAACCCAACACCTCCTCTAATTCCCAGCCTCACCTGCATCAAACTGTCACGTCCAGAGTTGTCCAAAGAGTTGCCACCGTAAGCCTCCACAACCAGGAGGCAAATTCTGACCAACAACATAGGTAAACTAACCACTCCTTGTGATGGTGTAACTAGGCTATCCTTTACTCTATGTGGCTTAATTCATGCATGTTGGTCTGGTGTCGATTCATCTTGCAGTAGCTTTACATCCCTACTGCATTACACAATGATAGGTTCCCGTTTCCTCAAATGAGGCCGCCAACCGTTGAACTCGAGGCAGACACTCATCCCCACACATGCACTCGTCCCTCGAACCTTCCTCGATGCTCCAATGAACCCTCAGCCTGGGAACCACCTCATTCCGACTGATTGTCCTCGTGACAGTGCATAAGTTCGACGTCACCATGGCATGGTTCATCAACCACGAGTCACATGCACACTAGCACTACATAGCACAATCCTAGCCACTTCTTTTTCACCTTCCTCCATCTCTCCACGCTCTAAAGGAGGTTCCGAGAGCTTGTAGCTCGTTTTGTGGCTATGAGAACCGAGAGCCGCCAACGGCACACCAAAGCGGTAAGGAGAAGTGGCCAAGTACCATGGGTTCAATCCTAACCCATAGGAATGCTCACTAGCATCCCAGCATGCTTCTCCAATGTTGCCTTGCATGTTGTAATAATTTAAAATACGCCATCACTACAATGAAGCTCGCTGTCTGAAATAAAGTATCTAGGGTACAACTAATAGGCATAATATCTAAGCACAATTAGCTGATGCAACAACTAGGTGCACTTTTACTCTAATCTAGAACACAGACACCAGGATTGACCCTTGTTATACATAGCATTCTCAACCAATTTTTAGTTCTTGCATTCCAAATTTGTTTTCCTGTATATCTAACTTATACTTTTGCATGGCATTTAACATCACATATGCACATATTGACTTTTGATTTACATCCATTAAAGCAATAATGCTTACCATATAGAGTTTTAAAGAACCAAGCACAATGATCTTATGTACCTCCCTATCAGGTTGCATCGGTGCAACTCCTATACGTGAACACCCCGATTCTGAACACGTATAACGTGGCTGAGCATTATGTTGCATTGTCTTCCGTCTTGCATGTTTTATTCACATTAGCATAACATCAAGCATCCAATTCTAAACATAAAGTAAGGAGTTAGTACATATTTGCATTAACCACACATGCGAACAAGTTAGCCATGAAAGACTAACTCATTGGACGTATGGAAGTGCCTAACACCTTCTCCATGCATAATAGATGTCCTTATTCTTTCTTCGACACGTAATGACCTATATGTCGTGTCCGTTTGGCACGGATCATAGCATAATTGCATTATTTCTTTATCATATTTTCATTTGCATTCGATTTTCCTCGTCTTTCGATTTCAAATATACTAAATGATGACTCCTTTGTTTTATTATCCTTATCATTTAGTTTTTACCTTGGTTTCTCACCGTAACTTTATCAATCTTGTGTGTTTAGCCTTTCATGCCTCGCATGAGTTGTTACTGACATGATCACAGGAAATGATGACTCCGTTAAAGAAATGGTAACTTCAGCTTTCGTTTTGGTTTTCCTCACTTACTTTGGCTTTTTCGCCTACTGACTTGCTTGCCTTGCTTGTCCTTTTTTTAACATTATTTATGCCTTATTTTGTTTAATGCATGTCTTTTGCTTAGTAGATGTCTTCCTTTACAAACTTACTATATCACTACACTTGCACATACTCTGTTGCATATCTTTTAATGTGTCGAATGTTTTCCTGTTTCCACCATCATGATAACACCACAGTAGCATATACCATACGCATGCCTTTTACTTGATGATTGATACTTAACTTACCATGTTTGGGTGTTTCTTTTCCCTTCAACACTTACTATCCTAAGAAAAGTAGAGATATGTTTACTTCTCCCAACAAGCTTGATCTAAAATTCACAAGGTAAAAGAAAGAAATATAGATAAAACTAAAGAAAAATCGCACTTCCCCCGAATCTAACTTAATGAAAATGCAAGTAAAAAATACCAAACATATCGCATACATCTTCTCCTCTCTTATGTCCAACCACAGTTTAAGGACAGTCTCGATTTTCTCGTTCCATGACTTTAACGTGGGACAAGTTATCAATCTATTCCTTTGTCCGAGGTTGCATCGATGTTAGTAGAAGGTACAACTCATTACTTTGGTAGGGGTCGAGGCCACTAATACACCATCAATTCACCACATCAGCTTTGGCTAAGATTTAGAGTAGAAACCCACTCGGAATCCATTACCCATGTGGAAGTCCTGTGTGGACAACCCACTCGGAACATGTACAATGAGAGAGCACGTATACTAGGCCATTTCTCTGCATTGTGCATCATTTATGCAACCCTAATAACTTACGTTGCATCATTATTTAGGTTCTCACCTGTTGTTGCTTTACCTATACACAGGTAGTTTGATGCGAGGTCCTTGGCCACGAACTCAAATGTCCCTATTACGAACAACCTCTCTTTTTTTTTTTACCTTTGCCTCTTGAACTATTTGTCATTTTCGGTAATAGCTCATCCTAAAACTCGTACTTCTATTTTCTGTTTTAGTCCTGTCCATATTCACTCATGGTCCATCATGACTTAGCAAACTAGCAAGCCTCATCCCATTGTTATCTTGGAAGAGATCCTGATTTCGATCTCTCCTTCTCTCGCTTTAACTTCTATTATTTCTCATTCCCTCCATGCTTTCCGTTTCAAGGTGCATGGAGATTCTGTACCTACTTTAGGACATTGACAGACCTTCACCGATCAAGAGCCGATCACTGAGTCTATCACAATGACCGTCATTCAAGTTCCAAAAGTGCTGGCAACTATTCCCTTTTCCTTAGGCTTTCCTGTATCTACTGCAGCCTCCTCTATTGTAAAGTCCGTCCCTTTCCCGCTCTTGTCTCCTGTCTCGACAGATCTCTTATTATGCAAGCTTAACATCTAAGGGCCTTAACCCAAAAGCTACAGGACATAAGTCTCTCACTTGACTCAGCATTTTGTTCTCTTTCGACCCTAGAGGTACTAATGCAGCCTACTTTGACTTTACAGGCTCACCCCACTGCACTTCTACCCACACTGTCGCCCTAACTCCTCACTACTCCAACAATTGAGGCATTTTCTCTACCTCCTACATCATCACAACACTCTACACAGCATGCAACTCCATCACCTTGTAGCCAATCCTATGGTTTGACTAGAGCACAATACCCTCTGAGCCCGTTGTTTGGAACTATAACGGTGCAACAGCTGCTACTCCCATACTCTACACCCCACATAGCATAGCAAGCTGTCAATTCCTTTTCCCTACGTCAGACACAAGCTTCATCGTTCATACTACCGCACTCAACATCCATGTACGGATATACCGACCATCACGTCACCACACCAGATGATATGATGGTGGATCTAAAGAAACACCCAGAATCGACCCATACCGTGTACGCAACACTTGCCCTAGCTACACTGACCATGTTAGCAACAACCCCAAACACCCTCCTTACTAGGGTCAGTGATCTAAAAAAAGTACTTCGTCAAGTGTAGGGTGGGGACCGTCAATCCCACCAATTACAGAACATTTATTACTTCCTAGAGGCGATGCTCCCTTTGAACTTCTTTATCGCAGATTTCTAAAAATACAAAAGTAAAGGCTACTTAATAGTACATCTGAAGGTGTATTGCAAAGATCTCACACAGCTTTAAGACGACAAAAGACTCTTGATCCGCCTATTGAATAAAAATCTGACAAAACCAACTTTTAAGTGATTTATATCTTTTGATATGACTACTATCAATACTTGGAACGATCTTAACTAGGTGATCCCTAAACGCAAGGATCTTGTCGCAATCAAACAGAGACTTCACGAATCATTAGGAGAATATGTCAATCGTTGACATGCACTTACCTCCCAAATTAAGAACAAACCCTCCAATGAAGAGTCTACCAAAATCATCATCAATAGAATACAACCAACGACTAGGACTCTACTCAACATACAGTCCATCACTAATTTTGCATCACTGATTTGAGCCGACGCATGCATGGAAAGCTCACTGCATAGTGGGAATTTCCCCACACTCACTGCATTGACTAGGCAAACCAACAACCCTAGCAACAACAAGAGTGACAACAGCAATAACAATACCAACACCAACTACACCAAGAAGTCTGTCGTTGCATACATTAAACTACAACGCCTGTCAATGCGACAGGCTAGTTAGGTCCCACTCAGTTTGCATCTACACCTAACTCTGCACACACTGCACATACACACTCCACCATCAAGCCAGTGCATCACATCACACCAGTTCGACAGGGACCACAGCCAACGCAAAGGCGACCTCACCGCTAGAAAAGCAACTTCACTCCACTAACAGAGCCGCTTAACGTCATCTTCCCAAAGGTCGCATCACTCATGTAGCTTTCAAAGGCACATCCACCAACGAATCCCCTACTACAGTGGTATCGCCCACACTTGTATTACAAGTTTTATCGAAACAATGGACATTCAACAGACGCATGCTACACTCTCCGGAATGTTGTTCAAGACTTGATTGACAATAAAGTCATTGTCATCAACACGTAAGAGCTAACATCAACACAAACACCCACATCAACACCTGCACACCCTTGTATAGCCAACCTCCCCTCGCTTGAGCCTACGAGCTTTGAGGACATAGGGACTTCAGAGCTCCATTTTCTTGCCCCTGTCCTTTCTGATCCCAAATTTTCCTCAATGTATCCTTCTGATCTCATCAGTGTTGTTCCTTCTCCTGTTCTTTCCCCACTTTATCCAATGATGCCCATGTACGCCACTCCTATTTCCATTTTCCTACGAGAGGCCTAACCCAATAGTTGCCAATTTACCATGCACCAGTAAAATGATGATGTGTGGAGCATTCTCCTTCCTTCAGAGGCTAAAATGGAGGAAAATCACGCGATGTTGGGTTCCACCTACCATCGTCGTCGTCTTCTCTGGTGAGCATGGTTGCGGGAATGATTCAAGGCACGAGGCTCGACTTTGATGGCTCCTGAGTGTTGGGGGCATGTCGTGGAACGTTCTTAGAGGTTCGGAGAGGCACGACGGAGCTGTAAGCGCGTGGTCCGTCATCGTTACTAGTCGTCTCTCTGAGGACGGCAACGACGCATGAACTCCAACGATTAGCTCCTAGAAGTTCAGGGAAGCAATGAAACGGCACACCAAGGAC
The DNA here is from genome assembly GCA_024699735.1 of Posidonia australis. Classification (NCBI taxonomy): domain Eukaryota; kingdom Viridiplantae; phylum Streptophyta; class Magnoliopsida; order Alismatales; family Posidoniaceae; genus Posidonia; species Posidonia australis. The sequence continues at coordinate 7,911 of JAMKQA010043327.1, read as the reverse complement.
CGAAGAGGCAAGAGGGACCCTAGGGAGAGAGGATCGAGCTGGCTGGGGCATGAATCGATCACTGGATTCATGCTCCCACCTAGGTCGTCGAAAAACGACTCCGGTGAGGCCCGAAACTTCGATTCCAGCCAGGGAAAGTCTCTGGCTCTATTGGAATCGACTAGGGAAGGTAAAGGGAGGCCTACGAAACCATTTTTGAAGTAAATTGAGGTCAATGGAAGGCATACCTAGTCTGGCAGTGGAGTTGGCCATCAGAGTTGCCGGAGCTCGCCGGAGATGGCTGGAAACTCAGATTTTTCTCCTCCACGAGCTTCCTCCTTGCTCTTGGTTGCTCTAGTTGGGAGGAAAAGGCTTTGATGACTTTCCTATTAAATTTTCCAACAACCTTTTCTCACTTGCAAATGGAGGTATTTATAGGCTTGCCATGGTGGTTATAGGTTGTTGTGATTAGTTAGAGGCTATTGGATTAAGTGAAAAGTTGTTAGAGTTTGTTATATTAAGTGAGAAGTAGAGTTTGTTAGATTAAATGAAAAGTTGTTAGAACTTGTTTAAGTAGTTAGAGATTGTTATAGGTAGTTATGATGAAGGTGGGAAGTGGTTAAGTTGTTAGGGTTTGAAATTAAAGTTTGGAGTTTGACTTATGGTTTAGGGTTTGACTTGGGGTTTGACCTAGGGTTTAGGGTTTGGATTAGGGTTTTGAATTTGGTTTAGAGTTTAACCTAGGATTTAGGGTTTGGATTAGAGTTTTGAGTTTGGTTTAGGATTTAGGGTTTGACTTAGTGTTTGACCTAGGATTTAGGATTTGACTTAGTGTTTGACCTAGGATTTAGGGTTTGAATTAAGATTTTGAATTTAGTTTAGGATTTAACTTAGGATTTAGGGTTTAGATTAAAGTTTAACCTAGGGTTTAGGATTTGAATTAGGGTTTAACCTAAGATTTAGAGTTTGGATTAGGATTTTGAGTTAGGCTTTTTAATTTTAAATTTAATTTAGGTTAGTTTTAGAGTTTAATGTCCCATTGCAAGCATATGGAGTGTCTATACCTGACGTCGGTCTTTCCAACTCATTGTGTGTGGTTTTGACTATTGAGGGCCTTTGCTTGTGATTTTGGACTAATAAGGCCTCGATTGTGGTTTTAACCTGTGTAGGCCTGGTTTGAGAAATTTTAAGGAAACGATTTGCGAAATGAATTTAAAAGAAAATCAATAAAGATTTTGTTTCCCACCATTTTTCCTTGGGGTGCGTACTAAGTGACTTCTGTCACTCATGCGTTTTCCTTATTGTTTTAGGTTCCAGATGCAAGCATGCAGAAGTTTAACATTGTGTATATAGTCTAAAGTCTCCTAGCAACACACACAGGTTCCTAATAGTTAGATATTTTCTGTTTGGTTTTAATTTTCCTGTAATTTAACTTGTTTTAAATTATTATGGAAAATATGAGATGTTACAATATACCTCCCTATTGGGTTGCATCGACGGAACTCCCATGCACAAGCACCTCGATTCTGAATACATATAACATGACTGAGCATTAGGTTACATTGTCTTCCACCTTGCATGTTTTATTCGCATTAATATAGCATCAAACATCCAATTCTAAGCATAAAGTAAAGAGCTAACACACATTTGTATTGACCACACATACAAGTGAGTTAACCAATAAAGACTAACTTGTCGGACGCATGAAGGTCCCTAACACCTTCTCTATACGTAACAGAAGTCTTTACCCTTTCTTTAGCACACAAGGACTTATATGTCGCGACCATTTGGCACAAATCATAACATAACTACATTGTTTTTTATCATATTTTCATTTACATTCAATTTTCCACGTCTTTCGATTTCAAATAGACTAGGTAGTGACTCCTTTGTTTTCTTATCCTTATCATTTAACTTTTGCCTTGATTTCTCGCTATGACTTTATTGATCTTATGTTTGGCCGTTCGTGCCTCGCACGAGTTCTCGCGGGTATGGTCACAATATGATAACCATATATACTTCATTGCAATAGTTAAATATATTCTCAACACTTCTGAACATCAATTATCTAATCGTCCATGCTTATTCACTCAACGTAAGTGATTTGACATATGGTTTATTGCTACTATCTCTTATTCTCGAGTTTTAAATCAAAACTCTAAGTTTACAGTGCAGTTTCGTGTTTTTACCATGCTTTTAGTGATCTTTCAACCCATATGTGATATACTTGTTGGATTGAGTGACTTCTCTAAAAAGAAGGTGAATAGAGAATACTTAATTTTAATTGACACTTATTCAATTTTAATTATGATCTAATTAAATAAGATAATATGATTCGAATTTTCTACAACAAATAAGGCAAACAACAGTTAGATGATATATATTTGAAAATTATACTAATCTCATGCAAAAAAATGGATGAGAGAAATTGAAAACACAGACGATTATAGTGGTTCGGTCAAAACTCCAGCCTAATCCGCTCCTTAAGAATCCTTTTGAGATTTTTCCTGTATTCTTAAAAACAAACACTTACTTGTGTTGGTAGTCCTACCAACTCAAATTCCGCTCCTTCCACTTCTTGTACCCAGAGAAGGTAGAGCACTTTTCCTTGTAGCTTTACAAATGATGAAGTATTTCCCTTTCACAGAGCACTTTTTGATCAATCTTACAATACAAAGCTTGTAGAGAGAATGAAAAAAATATAGGACGAGTACAACATCTTAGATCACAAGTATATCGATATGTGTGTCATGCTAAAGCTCATAGGGATCCTATTTATAGCTAAAGGATCACCAAAACGTTTGTCTAACGACTATAAAAATGATCATAAACGGTTAGTACGTCGGTAGACCATTTTGACTTTCGGAATATCATTTTTCACTTTAAACTGCAACTTACGACCAATTCGGTACACCAAAACATTTTGATGTGCCGAATTCTTCTGATTCAGTATATCGTTTTCACAAGTACATTGTTTTGCCTTCAGCTTTATTTTTCCAAAATTTATTTTCGAAGTGTCGTCGCTTGTGCCGTTTCTTCCTGATTCGGTATGCCGTTTAACTCCAGTATGTCGTTTTGCCTTCAACTTTATTTTTCATATTTTGACTTCAGAACGTCGGTACTTGTACCGTTTCTTCTTGATTCGGTATACCGATTTAGTTCGGTATGCCAAATTAACTCCTCCTTTGATTTTTCAACAACTATTCTAAGCATAACTTTACATATACATTTTCTTCCCGATTTTTCAACATATCTCATCAGATATACATACAAATTGCTTGTTTACATAAAATATTACATGACTCAAATAATACATCTTTTCAATTCTATCTTTAGAGCACTTTTTCTTAAATGAAAATATATACAAAAATTCATTAACTCATGTATTATCATCAAAATATATAAATATATTTCCAACAATATTTTCTCTTTTGGACCTAAGCCCAATAGAAATGATGTTCTGAACCTTGACAAGAACTAGAAAAACAAGGCTGCTTTAAAAGAACCATGTAACATCAGCAGGTGTTCCAGCCAAGGAAAATTAGGCAGGTCATGGGCATGGCAGGTATGAGTTAGAGGAACATAAAACAAACCCCTACGGCACCAATTTATTCTGGAATGTGTTTCATGAAAATTAGGAGACTACAATCAAGGTTCATGGTCAAGTTTTCACAAAATTTTCAACTTTGACCATCTTAATGTATCTAAACACACAACTAAAACAAACCTTGTATATGATATCACAGGAGCAAACACAGAAATGTTGATGAAGAAATTCATAAATGATGATGACAATAATAATGGAGTTAACAACTCTATCACAAGAACTTAAGGTGATAGATAATCTGACAAAAGGAAATGTTTCCTTTGACAAATTTAACATACCTGATGTAGGTCAACGTTGTCTCATCAATTCAACCTGAAAACACCAGCAGCACAGGCATGTGCAACCATAGTAGAAATAGTGCTGAGTGCTCAAACAGTGAGTCTGCAACCTTTGCACCAAGAGCACGCGCGCACAAGTGAGAATAAACTTATCAATTAAGAAATATTTCCGAAAAAACTGTGATTGTTTGGCACCTTTCCTTTCTCCTTTCCAGAAATGTAATGGACTGCATTCCTGCATTACTTGTTAGAATCTTCCAGCAATGCAGGTGGGCCATGTCACCATCATTCATTTTCCTTGTGTCACAGTTTCAGAAAATCAATATAAGCCAAACTAGAGGGCTCTTGCATTATCAAAAAATGGCTGCTGTGGGAGCTTCTGTCCGTTAAGAATGCAATTTATGTAATTATGAACAAGTAAAATTGAATATCTTATAGAAATAATTAATCTGATTTGATTCTCAACTTGCAAAACATTATGCATTGTTATTAGCAGCAACCTTTAAATTAGAGCCAAAGTTGATGTGAATCCCTTTCTTTGCACATTCTTGTACCAGCACATTTGCTTCCTCAAACTGGCCAATAGAAAAGAGTGCATCTGTTACTGTGATATAAGAGTAAGAATCTGGGACACAACCACTGGCCTCAATTGCTCGGATAATTTCTCTGGCCTCATCAAATTTTTTCACATCACACAGAGCTTTTATAAAAGCATTACTTGTGTAATTATCTGGAGTGATACCAAATCTTAACATAGATTCAAAAAGATTTTGAGCCCTTCCAATCATTTTCATCTTACAGAAGCTCACAACAAGTGCATTGAAAGAAAAGGCATCTGGTCTGATGCCATCAACTTTCATCTTCACAAACAACTTCATCGCTTTCCTGACTTCCCCAGAAGCACAGAGAGATCTGATCATTATGTTGTATACCACAGCATTTGGAGGGATGCCCCATTCAATCATCTCCGTGCAACAACTGAAAGCATCTTCAATCTGATAGGTCCGGCAAAGACCATCTATTATTGAGCTAAATGTAAAAACATCTGGTTTAAATCCACAAAGTAACAGCATCTTCAAAATTTCACGGGTTTTATTAACATCTCCAGCTCTTGAATAGCCACTGATTAATGTGTTGAAAGTTATGAGGCTGGGAGCATAACCATGTTGAAGCATTTGTGCAAAAATTTCTAGTGCCTTCTCCATCAGTTGTGCTTTGCAGAAGCAATCAATCAAAATGTTGTAAGATACAACACTACATACAACCCCATTCAAGATCATCTGACTGACACATTGATATCCATCTTTGACTCTTCCCTCCTTTAGTAGAGTAACAATGAGCATATGGTAGGTATCAAAACCAGGTTTGCCACCTCTTGCAAGGAAATCATCAAATATCTGACAAGCCTCGGTAAGTTGCAAGCTTCTAATGTGACAAGCCATAATGACGCTGAAAGCCCCAGAATCTGGAAAGTATCCCCTCTGGTCCATCCTACTCAAGAACTCACTTATTTCTCTGGACATGTTGTTTTTTGAAAGACAGTACAGTATATCTCTACAAGCATTCTCATGCAGAATATGCTCCCGCTCCATTAGTTCCGTTAGCACAACATATGCCTTCTCTGGACTAGAACATCGAAACGTACCATGAACCAAAGACCTATAAGTGGCATCACTAGGAGCAACATTATTATTCCTCATCATATCCAGCACCTGAAATGCCTCGTCAATCCTCTTTGCATTGCAAAAGCCATCTACCAGCATTGTATAGGTGAACACATTAGGGGAGTACCCTGAGCCCTCCATTTGTTTCAAAAGCCGGAGGGCTTCGTCAACTATACCCCTCTTGCAAACCCCATGAATAAGCATATTGTACGTATAGCGATCTGGGTAACAATTATCCGAAGGCATCTGCTGAAACTTAAAATAGGCCAAATCAAGCGAATTCGACTTGACCAAAGCATCAATAACCGCATTATACACCCGTGTGCTCGGCCTGAAACCCAAGGACGACATCTGCCCGAAAACCTCCAAAACGTACTTTGCAAGTCCTAGCCTTCCCCAGCTACCAATCAAAACACAGAACACATCCTCAGTAATTTGGGAACCAGAACTCCTCAAATCCTTCAACAGCTCACCGGAAAGCACCACGGGACCTTTCCTCGTCAAAACGTCCAACAAAATACTCCAAACCGACCGCTCTTTCGCCAACCTAGAGCTAAAATGGGAAACCCAAACATAAAATTTGAGCGAAAGAACGGGGTTTTCCTCGCAATGCAAAACCCTAACCACCAAACGAGGATCCAAATCTCCTCCAATCGATTCAAACTCCGCGTTGAGCATCAAATACCAGTCCTTTCGGGCGAGTAAGCTCGAGATACGAATTGGGTCGATGGCTTTTTCCGTTTTCAGGCTGGTTTTAGCAGAAACGTGGTGTCTTGGAGCTGGGAAAGCAGTGGTGGGAGAAGTGGCATGTCTCTGAAGAACTGGAGGTTGTGAAGGAGACGGAGACATACCTCTGGGAGGAGGAGAGCGGACGTCTCTGGTGGGGTACACTCCATTTCTGGGGTACAGTATCGGGTTGTGCTTCTCCAAGGTGTAGCTTTCCGGGCAGGTGGAACGGCGGATGGCGGGAGATGGACGGCCTCTCATGTCCCCACGCCCGAGGGTTTTAGCTGTGAGGTGGAAGACGAAGAGAGCACTGGTGCGCTATATATAATAAGTATGGCAAAGGAAGACAATCTTGTGCTTTGTCTATTTCACTTGTCCATGGCTCCGTCAGGCAGGGTTTCTCGACAAGGCATGTAGTTTCTTATAGAAACTTAAATGGTTCGAAAGCTCTGCCACAGACGAATTCTAGTTGAGAAAAAATATCCTAAAATCTTGGTTCTAGCTGTGTGCATCTCATCCTTTGTCAAACCAAAACAATGAGGTTTCCACCTCTCTTTAAAATGCCACAGCCACCATAACAGTGCCACCACCATCGAGGAGATCCACTCCTAAAGCACTATCATTGAGTAGATCCAAAGAAATTGCATCATTGGTAAGTAGATCCAGTAAAAGAGCACTGCCATTGAGTAGATTCAATGAAAGAGTGTCGTCGTTAAGTAGATTTGGTGTAAGTACGTCGTTTATGGAGTAGTTTGGTCAAAGTACACCGCAGTCAACGACTTTAGAGTAGATTGGTGACCTTTATTAATCTTCCTCTTCCTCCTTGGTTTACAGTTATTCATATCAATCATATTATTTTGGTCCTCGTGAAGCATTTGAAAATTTTGAATCAAACTACACTACAAAGCATTATAATCTCAAGATTTTGTGTGGTTCCTATTTTTTTTTGCTTGTATTGGGCTAAATATTTGCTTGGTGGGTGAGTGGTGAAGAGGCATGTCCGTGGGTTTGTGTGTGACAGCCAGTGGGTGGTGGCTAGGATTTGATGTCGCCAAACATTTAGTAATACTGAATTGTCATTTAGTTTTGTGATACTATTTTGTATTCAGTTTTGTATCTATTTTGTAATACTGAAATGTTGTAATACTATTTTGGATTCAGTTCAGTAATGTTAAACTGTATAGTGGAAAAGTTGGATTTCTAAATTTTGTATATAACTGTAATTGTAAATTTATCTTGTTAATTATTATTGCTTTAATAATACTGAATTGTTGATCCAAATATTGTTTTCAATCAAATATAATTGTAATTATGAAAATATTTCTTATTTAGTACAGTAATACAAAACTAAAATAAACATTCAGTAACACTAAATTAAAAAACTAAATTATTTTTAACTCAAATCAATAACTACCATACTTAAATGTAATTCAAAAAATTTAAAAAAATTTCCCTTCAAAGAGAAATCACTAGTGATTTTACTTTAAATTAGGTGGTTTAAATTTTGTTTGTTGGATTTAGATCCAACGTTCTTGATCAATCTTCCTTTAAATAAGTTAATTTAAAGAAAGATGCAACTGATCTCTTACCTATATATATATATATATATATATATATATATATATATATATATATATATATATATATAAACTCTGTC
>JAMKQA010043326.1:0-22240 GCA_024699735.1 Posidonia australis | reverse complement strand
GGGGTTGCCGAACCACTATAAATTCTCTGTCTATATCAATTCCTCTCTTCCTCTTCTTGTATGTTAAATAGTTGCATAAGTAGAAAAGTTTGATTAAAATTGTTAAATAGTATCCATTGTATGCAATTTCTATTAAACTACAAAAAGTAGTTAAAGTAATTATAAAATTGATAATTCTCTATTCACCCCCCTCTAGAGGAGCCATTCGATCCAACAGTTTTGACCCTTCTGCCTTTGTGATTTTGTATCTTAATGTTTGGTGAATGGATTTTAGTTTTGTTGGTTGAATTTTGGAGTAGACTCGAGGGTCTACATCATGTGTTTTATGCAAGAGTTTTGGTGTTTGTTTAGGGGGTCCGATCGGAGGTCCCAGTTGGGGCGATTTCGAACGATAGGGTTTGGGCCGTTTTCTGGTTTCGCAGAATTCGGCATACCGAATCAGGAGATTTCGGCATACCGATTCTGTTTGGCATACTGTTTTTCTGTCAATTTAGGTCCTCTGGTCGGAATTCAGTTTTCCATTTTTAGACAGTATACCGAATTTGACTTGAGTGTTGACCGTTGACCCCAATTCGGCATACCGATTTAGAATCGGCTTACCGAACCAGGGGATTTTGGCATACCGAATCTGATTTTGGCATGCCGATTCTGGGCCCAAGTGAGTTTTGCAATGTGTTTTCGATGGCTTTCTGGATGCCGTGTTTTGTCCCTGTGTGAGGGGATTGTGGGCCATCAATGGTGGTCCCTTGAGACACCTGATGCGCCGTTTTGTCGAGGTTTTGGAAGAGTTTTTAAAGAATATGAAAATGGTTTTGAAAGGAATGGTTGACTTGGTTTGGAAAATGATTTTCCTGATTTTCTGTTTGTGGACCGAGGCAGCGTGGGATCGTGTCGTCGAGACCAGAGAATGTGACGACATTCTTGGTTGGTCGGGCGCGATGTCCCCTGTTGAGGTCGTGGGGCCGAGATACCTGAGCCTGAGGGGCGTTGGGTCCTGGAGGTATGAGACTCCTTGACTGTCGTCTCCAGGCTAGGGTTGTGGTCCGCGGGTTGAAGTGTCTTGTGGCATGACAAGGAGGTATGATACTTCTGTTGTCGCTGTGAGCACTGAGGCTCGGATGTTGTTGGGTGTGGAGGTATGACACTCCCTCTTGAGCACCATGTGGGGAGGACGCCCTGAGGAGGCGTACCCTGTGGTGGCCAGTGCGGGTGGGACACGTGCCCCGTAGTTGGTAGCGTCCTGAGAGACAGGACAACCTTCCCATGGAGGGGTTCGCTTCTGAGGGTTCTCCTGTGAGAGGGGAATCACGGGACGATTATCACCCCTGCACAGGGTGGCTTCACCGTGGCAGTGCAGAACGCTGGGAGTGACTCCTCAGTGGACTGCGTGTAGCCAGAGTTTGGTTGCCTAGCGTCGGGCTTCATGACTCAATATGTGTGGTTTTGGCCATTGAGGGCCGTTGCTTGCGGTTTTGGGCCAGTAGAGCCCTGGTTTGTGGTTTTGGCCTGTGTGGGCCTGGTTTCTGAGGTTTTGAGAAAAGAGTTTGCGAAAGGAATTTAAAAGGAAAATTGATTATGGTTTTGTTTTCCTAGGTTTTCGTGGGGTGCGTACTGGGTGACTTTGGTCACTCATACGTTTTCCTTGTAGTTTTGTTCGCAGGTGTAGACATGCGATTGGTTTAGCGTAGTGCATATAGTCTGGAGTCTGCTAGCCGCACACACAGATTCCTGGTGGTTGGATATTTTACTGTTTAGCATTAATTTTCCCGTAATTTAATTTGTTTAAATTATTGTGGAAAATTTGGAGCGTGACACTTATACATCACCTTGGACTATCCCCAAGGTAAGTGGAAACAGCTCATAAGCTCATGCAACAGAAGAATGGCATCCGTAATGGTCCTGCCTGGAACAAAAGCTAACTGAGAAATCCCTACCAATCTTGGAAGCATTAGCTTTAGACGTTCCGCCAGAAGCTGAGAAATAATATGCTATAACATGTTGCACAACGAGATTGGATGGTAGTTGGCAAACGTCGATAGCAAGAAAGTCTTCAACAACAATTTCATGTAAGTATGGTTCACAGACTTAAGAAGCTGACTAGTATAAATTTACATATTGCCCTTTTATTTTTATGTCAATTACATTTTCTACCAACATAAATTTACAACAATGCCATCACAATAATTGAAAGTACTATTCATGTTCGACTCTTCTCTCCTCCATCTCCTCATTTCCTCTTTCGATACTCTCTCCATCATCCCTATCTCTTCTCATCCTATGAGAGAGCGACGATTGGAGAGAAGCTTCACAGTACGACTACATCCAACAAAAAAGTCCTCCATCTTCAACGAAGAAGTCAATCATTGAGGGACTAGCGAGAGTTGTACAGGCGCTCGTTTTTTATTAATAGGGTTTCACAAACAGATTAGGGGTGATGAAAGCATAGGGCGACAATTGGAGAGAGGCTTCATAGTGTGACTACATCCAGTAGAAAAGTCCTCCATCTTCAACGAGAAAGCGAATCACCTGAGGACCAATGAGAGCAATTAATACAGGTGCTTGTTTTTTGTTAATAGGGTTTCATGAATGGATTGAGGGGTGATGGAAGCATAAGGCGACGATTGGAGAGAAACTTCACAGTGCGACTACATTCAACAAAAAAGTCCTCTATCTACCATGAGGAAGCGAATCACCGAGGGACCGACGAGAGTAATACAAGTGTTTGTTTTTTTGTTACTAGGGTTTTACAAATGGATTGAGGGTAATGGAAGCATTTATTGAAGGTAAAATAGGCATTTTATCTAGTAATATCTCATTGAAAATTTGTATTCCAAAAGATGAGGACAAATATACAAAATCTGCATCCATAATCTTCAAATTATAGTTCATTAAGATTCGTGTGCAAAATCAAGATTTTACATCTAGTATTTAATCTTCAAATCTTTTACCAAACGATGTCTAAGTGGACGACATTCAATATTGATAACAATAAGTTGATTTTATTTATCTCTTTTCAAAGGTAGATTTGCTTTTGGACGCATCAGCTTTACAACCAAATCCCAAAAGCATTCACTTGTTGATTAAGCTTTATTTCAACCTTTAGCATCCAACGTTAAATAAAAAAGGTTTTAACAAAGGAATCAAACTTAATCAATCCTTATTATAATAGCAGGCATATCCACCCCGCCTTCCCATGTGTTAATCCTCTCTCTCATGTGCGGTCGACCATTGGAATACATTAAATACATATGTATATTCTACTTATAGTTGCTGTTGAGATCGATCATGAGGAGGATATACCATGCTTCGGCTGTGATAATTGGAATGAAATTATATATATTCACTAAGAACCTGCATTTTGATATGAATGAACCCAATAAATACAAAACACCATCATCACTGATGAGTGGTACCAAATTATTAAATCTGAAAGAGAGCCAGGTCTTATAGAGATAGCATGGAAGATTGCATGAAATACGATCTTGAGGATCATTTTAATATATCTTACGGTTTCAATCGTACTTGGTACGACCACCACCGTTAAGATCGTAACACTCGTGCGACGTGAGCTTGGTGGAAAGAGACACCACACCAAACTTTGGTAGGTTTCCGATTGGAGTGGCATCTGAGTTCTCTGATCGGACGGGTGAAATCTCCCCATCGTCACCAGACCCTCCTGTCTTTGCAACATTGACAGCGAAAAAAGATGATGGTGATCTCTCACACGGCCACTGGTTCCCACGAACCGGCGGCCCCGATTAGGATTAAGATAATCTGAAACAAAACAGACCCCGTAATCATTGTGACACACTATCTCACGTATGGTATGGAGAATGCCCAGATGTCTCCTCTAGAACCATTTTACAGATACGGAGGACTCCATTTCTTGTCTTCACTGTGCTCGAAAATAATTTGGAGTCTCTATTTTTTTGGTTGCCTGTTTGTGTGCTCGATCCAACTGCATCTCTTTCAAGTGTGTATGAAACACCACGCGGTTATGGAATTCACTTCTCTGTCCGGTAGGGTCGTGTTATGACAGATATCTTCAGTCAAGGAATATCGGTGTGGATTTGGACAGATTTCTCTGCCTTCTCACTGTATTTTCTCACTCACTAGCCCCATCACCTTTCCAGCCATCAGCACATCACCCATCCGTCATCCATCACAAGATGTAACAGTGCTTTGACGCGTGCTGGATGTCTTTCAGATGGACATGGGAGATTCGATCTGTTTACCATCTAACAAATGGTGGGCAGTCGAAATTAACTAATGTTCCCGTGGCATTAATAATAGCCCATGTCCACTGGGCTGTGTCGGTGAGTACCGAGTCCAACCCATCCTCGTTCTATACTCATCTACACCGGCCAAACCGGTGTATTAGACGGCCGTGATTTTTTTACATATTTGGTAGTAAGAGTTCAACAAGCAGACACATGGGTTGTTTTTAAAAGAACTCACAGGAGGAGTGTGTGGATAATTGAGAGGGATGAAGTGAAGTGGAGAGAGAGGTGTTGGGAGGAGAAGTCGCCGCATTTGAAGGGAGTGGACGTAACGAGGGAGCAGACAGTTCGGACCAACCTAAGTGGTACTACTACAGTACTACCGGTGTTCTTTTACCATTTTTCAACTTCTTTGACTTGGGGATTACTTTAAAAACGAACCCTTTCATGTAAATTTTTCTGGTATTCACAAAAAATATTAGATTCCCCTTAGGTTGGGAAAAGTACAGACTAGAATAGAGCAGCTCTCTTTATAAAAAAAAAACTTACTATTCAACGCCACAACAAGCCTTTATTTGAGACTTGCAGACCAAGTTGCCTTGGCCGTTTCCGTGGAACATAAAATATGGGTTCCTTTCTTTCTTTATCATAGGTATTGGGCCATTTCTTTTTCTTGGTCAAATCAGAGACTGTTGTGCAGTTTTCACACACCCTCCTGTCGGAAATCAGCTGGTGTTATGTTACAGTTGTAGTTGGCAGCAGCAGTAGTAGTTCATCACTTCCATTTTTTATTTTTATTTTGGTTAAGAGTGGTACAAAAGTTACCTCTAGGTCGTTCATTTCTCTATCCGAGGCACAAGGTGGTCCGGTTAGGGTAGCAGAAACAAGATTACATTTATATCTAAAGCCCATATCTAGCAATAACGTGGGCGCAGCGATTGGATCGAGTCTCTTCGAGTATAGTTACATTCCACGGAATCAAATTCCCTCTCGAGGAGTCTGCAAGTCAGCATTTGTTCCGAGATACTAGAGGCGTCATGTCGTCAATTAGTAGTTCAAGCTAATTCCTGGTTTTTCACCACCTCTGTTCCTTTCCCCACAAGTCTTGAAAAAAAGAAGAAGAAAAAAACTACAACAATGCAACACAAGACAGAGTTAAGATCCCTTCAGAAAAAAAATACAGAGGTAAGATAAGAGATAGTGTTAAAAGGAAGACCAAGTGGGGTGTAAGAAGGAGAAGACACATTTGTCACACATCCAGAGAGGAAGAGAGAGAAGAATAGGAAGAGAATTTTAATGTAGTTGGTTCTATGAGACGGAGGGAGAGAGAGACAGAAGAGAGCGAAAGGAAGAAGAAATATCAAACAATGTCACAGGGATCTGTGCAGGAGGAGGTGATAAAGTGTGGTGGAGGGAGGGTGGAGGAGCAATGGAATTGGTCAGAGATGCAAGGCCTCGAGCTCCTCTCCCCTACCTTCTCCAATACTACTACTACTAATACTTCTTCGTCCACCGCTGCCACTGAAACAATCCATATTCATCACTCGGAACCAGTGGAAGAAGAAGAAGAAGAAGAAGGACGACCGAAGGGAGTGACAGCAGCGGTGGAGGAAATGGAGAGCATTGAGGACTTGCCAAAACCCAAGAAGGAAGCAGGGGAGAAGGAAGACATGGTGGTCGTCATAGAAGTGGAGAGAGGAGTGGACAATAGCTCAAAGGTTGCATCTTTACACATGGGTCCTTCCACCAATGGCGTCGAGGAGAAGAATGAGAAGAGGGTGGAAGGTGGTAGCGGCGGTGAAGGTGAAGAAGACGGTGGTAAGGCCACTAACTCCGTTGGCAATGGTGGTGGTGACGGAGGAAAAGTTGGCAGCACTACTGCTGGTGGTGGAAATGGAGGAGATGAGAAGCCAACGCCGCCGCCACCGTCGACGAGTTTTGGAGAATTGTTCCGGTTCGCCGACGGCCTGGACTGCATTCTAATGGCGATCGGAACCGTTGGGGCCATCGTCCATGGATGCTCACTACCCATCTTCCTCCGGTTCTTCGCCAATCTCGTCGACTCCTTCGGGTCCAACTCCGATGACCCCGAGACCATGGTCAGACAAGTCGTGAAGGTAGAGAGGAGCAAAACAGAATCCAAAAACGGGTGCTTTTGAATTATGCTAACGATTCATATCTTGTTCTTTTCCCTTGTTTCTATTGTTTGCAGTATGCTTTCTACTTCCTAGTGGTGGGAGCTGCAATCTGGGCTTCTTCTTGGGCAGGTGAACGAGATGAATTGTTTTGAGACGCATCATTCGACACTGTGGTCGTTTGGTTCACATTCTTGATTTTCTCCCTTTGTTGCTGTTGTGAATTTTGTGCAGAGATTTCCTGCTGGATATGGACTGGAGAACGGCAGACCACCAAGATGAGGATCAAATATCTGGAATCCGCCCTGAACCAGGACGTCCGATACTTCGACACCGAGGTTCGGACGTCGGACGTCGTCTACGCAATCAACGCTGATGCCGTCACAGTCCAGGATGCCATCAGCGAGAAGGTCAGCGAGCATTGCCTGGAACTCGTCGATGTTAGCTGGGTTTTTTTATTGTTTTTTGATATCATCAATGCTGTTCGGTATTTTATGATCTCCTGTTGCTTTTGATCTGCGGCAGCTGGGGAACTTCATACACTACATGGCAACATTCGTGTCCGGTTTCGTGGTGGGCTTCACTGCAGTGTGGCAGCTGGCCCTCGTCACGCTCGCAGTCGTGCCGCTCATCGCCGTCATCGGTGGAATCCACACTGTGACGTTGGCCAAGCTGTCTTCCAAAAGTCAGGATGCGCTCTCCGAAGCGGGGAACATAGCAGAACAGGTAATCTTCCATTCTATCCAATGTTGTTGTTGCATTGTGTTGGTATGAGCTCTGTGCATGACTCTGGGCTTTTGAATTGGAACGTAGTCGTTGGCGCAAATTAGAACTGTCCAGTCTTACGTCGGTGAGTCGAGAGCATTGCAGATGTATTCATCAGCTCTGCAGATAGCACAGAGGATTGGTTACAGGAGTGGTCTGTCCAAGGGAATTGGCTTGGGAGCAACCTACTTCACTGTCTTCTGCTGCTACGCCCTTCTGCTTTGGTACGGTGGTCATCTTGTCCGGCATCAGCACGCCAATGGCGGTCTAGCCATCGCTACCATGTTCTCCGTCATGATTGGAGGATTGTAAGCTTCAGACATGTTCCTTTCTCCTTTATTTGCCACACTTTGAATCCTCTTCTGATTTTAGTAGTAATGTTGTCAAATTACGTTTTCTGCAGGGCTTTGGGTCAGTCAGCTCCGAGCATGGCCGCATTTACCAAGGCTAGCGTCGCGGCGGCCAAGCTTTATTGCACAATTGATCACAAGCCGGAGATTGATCGGAACGCAGAATTGGGAATCGAGTTGGATGGTGTCTCTGGGCATATTGAGCTGAAGAATTTAGATTTCTCGTACCCGTCACGGGCGGAGGTACTAGTGTTGAATAATTTCTCACTGAATGTTGCAGCAGGGAAGACTGTTGCTTTGGTTGGCAGCAGTGGTTCTGGAAAAAGCACTGTGGTTTCACTTATTGAGAGATTTTATGATCCAAACTCAGGTACTTAATGACAACACACCGGCACTCTTGGAACGAGGCATGGCTGTAATGGTACCTGGATTTATCAGCACTTCTTTTCATTGGATCTTGAATTAGTTCCCGATTTAGTTAACTAGCTTTTTGAACTGCCTAAGAAGGATAACTTGTTTACGGTCTTTAGGATAAAATATAAAACTAAAGCTTCCTCTAGGATATCTCTGGACGTGCTCAAGTTCTAAAAATCTCTTGATATATTTTCGTTTTCCTGTGCCTTTTCTTTTGATGAAAAAGAAACCTGCTTTTTTGAAACCCCAAACCAAACATGCTAGTAACGGTACTGAGTAGTTCTTCCACTTTATGGCTTTATGCATATGTTTCCTTTGTGCATTTAAGTTTTTTTTCCAGCCTTTTCATCTCTTTATGTAAATTCTTTAGGACAAGTACTGTTAGATGGCCATGACATAAAAACTCTGAAGCTAAGGTGGCTGAGGCAACAGATAGGACTAGTGAGCCAAGAGCCTACTCTTTTTGCCACAACCATAAAGGAGAATCTGCTTATTGGAAGGCCAGATGCCACCCAAGTAGAGATAGAAGAGGCTGCCAGGGTTGCCAATGCCCATTCCTTCATAATAAAGCTACCAGAAGGCTATGACTCCCAGGTCTATCTCTCTCTCTCTCTCTCTCTCTCTCCCCTTTCTATCCAACTTTTGTTTCTTCTTTACATATCATCATCATTCATCATTCTTACACGGGCATGTTTACACTTTTTGTTCCCTTACTCTTCCTTCTTTTTGACTAGCTCAAAAAACACAACCGCCTTGTGGTTTTTTCCTTTTCTTAATAGACAATTGTGAAGCACTTGCATAAATTGAAAGCTATATGCATTGTTCCTTTATGCTGCTACTGGTGATAGATTAAATCTATATTATGTTTATGGAGTTTTTTTTTTAAATGTGATGACTAGTAATGTGCATCCTCAAACTGAAAGGTTTCTTTATTAACGTTTCAGTTTCGTTTAATTAACAAGAGGGCACTACAGAGTTCAGACTCTAGTTCTTTATAGGATTTTAAAATTCGAAGGGGGAAAAAAAATTTGCCCTTGTAGCAGACCCCTTAAGCAAGCTTAACGGTAATGGTATCTTTGGTGGAATAATGAGGACGTCATCAGGTGTATTGCAATTATTAATTGTTTGATGTTCATCACAACTAATAAGATGTCTCAGACATTCCTATAGTATTATTATGTAAGATTCCTCTTGTTTACTTAACTAACCAAGCACCCTACCTTTAACATCATGCAGGACAACGAAAACAAGAACCACTAATAATGGTGATATCAGTTAACTGGATAGTGGGGATTCTAGCACCTGCTTAACATCCTACCAATTTTAGAAATTCGGCAAACTACCTAGCAATATAATATGGATTAATTATTTGGACGTCATTATGAGCTATTGGTTTTAACATGTTAGTTAACACAATGATTCTCTAAATGTAAATCTTTTTGGTAAAAAAACTGTTGAGCATTTTCTAAAATTTATTGATAGCATTGTGATCTATCTAAATACAGGTGGGAGAGAGAGGACTGCAATTATCTGGTGGACAGAAACAGCGGATTGCAATTGCAAGGGCAATGCTGAAAAACCCTGCAATCCTCCTGCTTGACGAGGCAACAAGTGCACTAGACTCTGAATCGGAGAAACTTGTGCAAGAGGCCCTTGACCGGTTCATGATTGGAAGGACAACGCTTGTCATAGCTCACCGTCTTTCGACGATTAGAAAGGCAGATGTAGTTGCCGTGCTCCAGCATGGGAGTGTCTCTGAGATGGGAACTCATGATGAACTCATGGTCAAGGGTGAAATTGGCCTATACGCAAAGCTTATCCGCATGCAGGAGACGGCTCATGAAGCTGCCCTTATAAATGCCAGAAAGAGCAGTGCCAGGTATTGCCATTTATACTTTTTTTGTCCATCAATGTACATTTGTATGGTTTAGTCTCTTGACTCCAATTCTGTAACAGGGCTTCCAGTGCACGCAATTCAGTTAGTTCGCCAATCATCTGCCGCAATTCATCGTATGGCCGATCACCGTATTCTCGTCGGCTATCCGACTTCTCCACGTCGGACTTCAGTCTGTCATTTGATCCAATTTACCGTCAAGACAAACTTGCCTTCCGAGACCAAGCCAGCTCCTTCTGGCGCCTTGCTAAGATGAATTCCCCTGAGTGGGTCTATGCCCTCATTGGCTCTATTGGTTCCATGGTGTGTGGTTGCTTCAGTGCCCTCTTTGCCTATGTGCTCAGTGCAGTTATGAGTGTGTACTATGCCCAGGATTACACATACATGCAACGTGAAATAGGGAAATACTGTTTCCTGTTGATTGGAGTTTCTTCGGCAGCTCTAGTCTTTAACACCCTGCAGCATCTGTTCTGGGATGTTGTTGGAGAAAATCTCACAAAAAGAGTCCGGGAGAAGATGCTTACCGCTGTCCTACAAAACGAGATGGCTTGGTTTGACATGGAAGAGAATGCAAGTACAAGGATCGCTGCAAGGCTTGCGTTGGATGCCCACAACGTACGCTCAGCAATTGGGGACCGCATCTCTGTGATTGTTCAGAACTCGGCTCTCATGCTTGTGGCGTGTACTGCTGGGTTTGTCCTACAGTGGCGCCTAGCTCTAGTCCTTGTTGCAGTTTTCCCTGTAGTTGTCGCAGCCACTGTGTTACAGGTATCGGATGGTATTTGCTTTATTTAGCTTCCCCTATTGATTGTGTTCAACACAGACAACAATCTAGTTGTTAGTAATTTAGAACAATCTTTCATAAAGATTTGTTGCATTCAGATTGTTGTCCCTTTTAATGTCTATAAGTTAGGATTTCTTCCTGCTTAACTACGGTTTATGTGATCTTAGATACTAAATCCTGAACGTTTATTGTCAAATGTCAATGCAGAAAATGTTCATGACGGGATTCTCTGGTGATCTCGAGGGTACCCATGCCAAGGCTACGCAGATTGCTGGTGAGGCAGTTGCGAATGTCAGAACGGTGGCTGCCTTCAATTCAGAGGCCAAGATTACTCAACTCTTTTCTGCCAATCTTCAAATCCCACTAAGACGGTGCTTTTGGAAAGGGCAGATAGCTGGGAGTGGATTTGGTGTGGCTCAATTCTTACTGTACGCATCATATTCTCTTGGTCTGTGGTATGCTGCATGGCTAGTGAAGCACCAGATCTCTGACTTCTCGAAAACCATTCGTGTATTCATGGTCCTCATGGTGTCTGCCAACGGTGCTGCTGAGACACTGACGCTCGCTCCAGACTTCATCAAGGGTGGCCAAGCAATGCGATCGGTCTTTGAAGTCATTGATCGGAAAACAGAGATCGAGCCCGACGACGAAGATGCCACTCCAGTCCCTGAACGCCTCAGAGGGGAGGTTGAATTGAAGCACATCGATTTTGCATACCCATCCAGACCTGACGTGCCTGTTTTCTGTGACCTCACTCTCCGAGCTCGGGCTGGCAAGACTCTTGCTCTGGTTGGCCCAAGTGGCTGTGGAAAAAGCTCTGTCATTTCGCTTGTGCAGAGATTCTACGAACCAAATTCTGGTCGTGTGCTGCTTGACGGGAAAGACATACGCAAGTACAATCTCAAGTCACTCCGCCGTGCCATGGCGGTTGTCCCACAGGAGCCGTGTCTCTTTGCCACCACCATACACGAGAACATTGCATATGGCCGAGACAACGCGACGGAAGCAGAGGTTATTGAGGCAGCAACACTGGCAAATGCACACAAATTTATATCAGCACTGCCTGATGGATACCGGACGGCAGTTGGGGAGAGAGGGGTGCAGTTGTCTGGTGGCCAGAGGCAAAGGATAGCCATAGCCCGGGCATTCATGAAGAAGGCATCTATAACATTGCTCGATGAGGCCACAAGCGCACTAGATGCTGAATCGGAACGGTGGGTGCAGGAAGCACTTGAACGTGCTTCTGCAAGACGGACGACGATTGTAGTCGCACATCGGCTAGCAACGGTAAGGAATGCCTATTCCATTGCCGTGATCGATGACGGGAAGGTGGTGGAGCAGGGTTCTCACACCCATCTGCTAAACCATTTCCCAGAAGGTTGTTATGCACGCATGATCCAATTGCAGCGGTTCTCGCAAGGACCCAACACTGCAACAGGTTCATCAGGATCAAGCACCTAAAAGCATACACTATATGGGATTGAAGATGGAAGGAGTGAGTTTGACAGCGTTTGTCCATGGTTTTTTTTTTTGTTGTTTTTGGCAAAAATATTGAATTTGTGATGTAAATTGTTACAACATGGTATTAACGCCATCATATTAGCCTCAATTCGTGATTTCAGAGAAGCTCATCTGTTTTTCCAAATATCTGCATTACCTGATTTCAAACATAATCGTGAAAAACAACAATCCGAAGCTATAATGATAAATAGTAATCCTCAAAACTGGAGTTGCTTGCTAAAATTCAATAATGACCATTACGACTAGACGAAACATTCTCTGTAAAACTTTTTGAGGACTGTCTCACACTAAAAGCTGAAATAGGTCAGACTACTTTTTCATCTATCATATCTATCGATTCCAAAAAAAAAAAAAAAAAAACCTTTTGCATTTATCATTAGAAAGGAGGAGAAACCAGTATCGAAGAAGGTCATCCTCTCATTAGATGCACATGGAGGACATGTGGTGGAAGTACTCATAGATTCTAATGTGACGTACGCAGCACCGTTTAGCAGAAAAATCATTCTTTGCTTCTTTGAAAGGTAAAATTTCTTCTTCTGTTGGATTTAGTTTTCCAAGGGATCTAGATACAATGTTCGGCACACCTTGCTTGACTAGTCTGAACTGAATGTACCGCACTAGTTTTCCAACGTGGACTGTTAGTTCTGATAACAATAACATATGATTTGGCTTGTTCGCCAATTGTCTTCAGTATTCTTATGATAAAGACTTTTCTTGAGAGGACAGGCCGATATCATCAGAATTCCCTCATCTTAAGGTGAAGGTAGAAAATCACATGTGAGGTTGCACAAAAGTCGTTTTGCTTTTAACTGAAATAGCTGTTACATCACAAGAAGCTATATTTTCTAGGACGTTTTCTTTGAGGTTGTGGATGGGTCCATACCGCCATTTCCTTTCTTTTCTCTAGTCTGAAGTTGTACTGTAAGCATTTCTATTGATGATTTGGCATTAGAAGAAGATTATTTGATGGCTAAGAAAAGATGTGTCATCAGAATAAAGTATACTGTATTATGACTTTGGACAGGGAGTTTCGAAGTTTAAGATAGATTTCTAAGACAAAACCTCCAAAACCAGAAACTTAGGCTTCAACTCTTCATTATTCATTTTACATCCAAGGTTCATAAGCTCTGGACGATGGCAAAATGTTTGGTAACAACTAACATGAGGAAACAAGTATATAGTTTTCTATGTACAAAGTTTCCCTAGGAAAATGATGATACAGAGAATAGTGCATGGTAGACTGTATTATAACATCAATGGAAATAACACAGTCAATAACTTCAACAGAATTTTATTTTTTTTTAAAGTTAAAAATCACTGAAAAACTGATATCTAGTATTTCCTATGTTACGACACAATTAGCTGTAGCGACAAAAATGACTACTTCAATCTTTCGAATTCAGAAACTAAATCTTTCAAATTCAGAAACTATAGCAATCTCAGCTTTGATTATGACCTAGTTCCTTCATGAGGTGGCGCAAAATTACAAAAATGAACCACTGAGCAATTATCTTGACGGTGAACAAGAAAAAAAATAGACTACAAACTCTGTGTGGAAGCAACAATTGTATGACTTCTGAGCATCAACAACTGAAAGATGGAAATTTAAAAACAAAAAATGATGTCTAAAGGTAACACTGGAACAATAAATAGAAGTCCCTTTTGTAAGAATATGAAGAATTGCGAACACATGAAGAAACAATCTCTGAGCAGATCCTGAGAATTGGTTGGGGGACAGCACCGATTTCGATTCATGTGATGGTTGACCCATTGGCCACATGTTCACAGTTGGCTCCATCCCCACACCTCCTCCGAAGAACTAACACTTATTCTTGAGCAGAAAATATCAACTACGGGAGGACGACCGTAGCTGTGAACATAAAAAAAGAAAAAGAAAAAAGACACCTCGGGCACCCCTTGGCCCTTGTATGTGAGACGACCGTATTGAAATGATGTGGCATCATTCCCGTAATCTTGAGAAAAAAGAAACTTGGAGGGTTGGAAGTGGCCGTACAAAGACGCTGTTTTCTGGTTGTTTGGTGGAAGAAGATTGTCAAAATGGGCATACGATGCATTTGATTTTAGTGGGCCACTTGAAAAGATTATGACAGTGCTAGAAGATTGAGAACTACTGGATGGTGAATTGTAATCTCAGTAGCGTGGTAATTAAGGGAGGAGAAAAAGTTCCGTTCACTCACATTTTTCCGTGCTGCTTTTGTACATAAGTTTTCATCTTCTCGTTCCTTCCTTTCCCATCTTGGGATAAGAAAATGCCCAAGGCAGTGGTCTGCAAAGACTTGCTTTGCAATGCTAGAACAATCGTAGGAGGAAAGACAAGAATGCCACAAATGTGTTGTTATACAACTGCGCCGAAAATAATACAACTAAAAATCATAAGTGCAAGATTCCTTTTCAAATAAGCAGTAGATGTATTCCAAGTTTAAATCAGCAGAATTGTATGTCTACCTCAGGTGCCGGTTGTCTAAAATACAACTGAGGCGCCAATTCCAAACAAAAACACTATGCTCGTTTTGGATGGCTGCTCAAGATTCGGCAGTTCTCATCTCAGAGGTCATTTCAACATCCAGTTTGATGGGTGTGATGGGATACTACCGTTCTCTCTATAAATATCACAAAAATACATTCTTCTGCCTCAGAAAAAAAAGGTATGCAATGGTAGTAATCCCTGAGCTCTTATTCCTTGTCGAGAACTACAATATAAAACAATACAAAAAAGAAAAAAAAAATCACTAATTAAGGCAGATAGCTGCTTTATGTGCTTCTTGCTATCATCTCCCGCATCACTTGCTCTGGAGCTGTACATGAAGAACACATTGGTTTTTTAGTTTTTGTGTAAGCATAGTTGCCTAAAGAGATCACTGTGGTAGACATAGCACCTGCTAAACCTGTGAACAATTCAAACTGTTTCATTGCCTGCCTGATGAACATCTCGAGTCCACTCACAATTGTTGCTCCAGAATCTTCGGCTTCCCGCAACAGTCTTGTTACTTTTGGGGTGTAAACCGCGTCAAAAACAAGACTATAAGATCTCAAGGCATGCTGTGAAAATCCAGAAGACGTTGACTTGGTATGATCACAAATTTTATAAAAAGAAATTGAGAGCTGCAAGTAAACTCCAACAAATTCATGGTTTTCTCACCTTTGAAATGTAATCACATTTAGAACTATAACTTTTAAACTAAATATCTAAAATGGAAATGAAGAACACATCAATATTTTTTGAAAATGAGTCAAATGAGAAATCAAGATAAAAATATTATATATTCAAGGATAAGATGGGCTGGTGAAGAAAGAACACATTACAAACCTTTGATAAAGGAGTTACGTCAACATTTGGTTGCATTCCCATTGACGTCGTGTTGGCAAGAATCATACCAGTTTCAGGATGGAAGCTTTCCAACTCAGCAAGTGTCAAAGCATCTCCTCCAACTAAATTGGCAAGAGCTCTAGCTCGATCTAAAAGAAAGAAGATATTTTACTCAGCAGACTAGGCCAACAGGGTAGCTAACATTCATCTAGAATGAAAGACCATGGACAACAACAATTAGAATAAAAGAGTTAGATATAACAATCATAGAAAATGAGAAGCCACATATTACAAACATACACGGAACCAGGCAAAGACTGTGTATTACATTCAGAAGGAACAGACTTCCGGACAGGAATAAAACCAAATGAATTGTATTGTATTGTATCTGGCAAACAGAGATGGGGTCTCCAGTGGTGGTGATGGCTAGTATGGTGGTGACTCTGGGGCATTTTTCTCAATCTACTCTAGTGCCATGTAGCAGAAAAGAGAGAAGATATTGTGAAGATTTGTTCTCCGTGCATAGGAAAGATAGTAACTGTACATGGATAACCATTGACAACATGCAAGAAGACTACAAATAATAACTAGATAATCTAAGAGGTGATAAACTAGATTTGTCAATTGGGAGGCAAAGGCGACAGGACTATGCTGACAAAAGGCAAGAATCACTAATTTAAAACTTCGAAGGTGCTTTCTTCAGAATTTTTCTATCATAATTATAAATGTCTTCTTAAGCTGAGGTTAGCCATAAGTTCTTTTTAAGATTTGATGACTTGATGAAATTGTATAATCAGTGAGAGAGATGTCACTAAATTCACAATGAAAGAAGCTTTGAAGGAGAATATCAAGATGACCCAGGACAGAACTACCATAAAACATGCCTCAAAAATCCTCTCTGAAGGTCTTAGGCAAAAAGGTGCTTAACAATTTTTACAAAAAAAATAATGGCAGCCTTCATATGATAAGTAGCCAAAAAGAAAGCAAACATAGTCATTTAAAGGATATTCATCAACATTAAAAAATAAAATTAGTACAAGATAAACAGAATACCATAAGTTCGATTTGCAATCACAACATTTGCACCCTTTTCTTTCGCACCATAAGCAAGTGCTTTACCAGCACCACCAGCACCAATCACTACA
This sequence comes from Posidonia australis, assembly GCA_024699735.1. Taxonomy (NCBI): domain Eukaryota; kingdom Viridiplantae; phylum Streptophyta; class Magnoliopsida; order Alismatales; family Posidoniaceae; genus Posidonia; species Posidonia australis. Next base: position 5,684 of record JAMKQA010043326.1, on the reverse strand, counting down.
AAGACTTTACCAGCTAGAGGGGAAATGGTTCCACTACTCACTTGAGAACCTATAAATATAATACTATTAAGTTTATTCTTTCAAGAATAACACAAATAGTCACAATATGCGTACTGACAAAATACAAGTGAGATAATGACTATGCAGACGAACCTCTTATTCCATCCTCAATTGCAGATATGGCCCCAATATAGTCAGTGTTGCAACCAACTAATTTTCCATCAGTCTGCCTTTTAATTATAGTATTTACAGCTCCTATAGACTGGAAGAGAATTGAAAAACAAATTCATGGCATACATAAAGATTTCAATTAATTCTGAAGTTTCAATAAGACGAATAGGAAGTAGTATATCTAACCTTGGCAATTGGATCAACCTCATCACAGGATTTGAGGGCAGCCTCTTTATGAGGAATTGTAACACTGCAACAACCAAGAGTGTGGTAACCTTTGGGCATTAGAAAAATCATCAATTACTATTCAATGGATGTTTGATGCCAATCAGTTGTCTCACGCATTGTTGATATTGTATATGTTGTGTCATTATTTTGTTGAGATGGGAAGAAAATGCTATATTATTCGTGATAACAAAGGATTATAATTTCTTATATATAGGAGAATACATACTTGACCCACAAGTAACCTAATAAATGGATAACACAAAGATCTATATAACGGTCCATTTATTCTAACACTCCACCTCAAATTGGAGTATCATCAACTTGTAACAACATAAAACTACATAATTTAAAAGAAATGACGGTAGCAGTAGTAGCAGTTATTATTATTGTAGCAGTAGTAGCATCAACAAGTAGGCAGTAATAACAACCAATCATGCAGACAGTTGTAGTAAATAGACAGGCAATAATAGTTATTGTAGCAGGAGTAACAGCAACAGGTAGGCAAATAGTAATAGTAGCCAATCAGGCAAACCGTTATAGTAGACAAGCAGGCACTGATAGTTGTTGTTGTAGTAATAGTAGTAATAGGTAGGCAGTAATAGTAGAAATGTAGACATCGCATGACTACGCATAAATAGAAGTAGGCAACAGGAAAGTTTTGAATTTTTTGTAAATTAGAAACTTTAAGGTCTTTTTGGTAAATTTTTTAATTTTAAAAGAACTTAAGAGTTTCTTGCAAAATCTCCATTAAACCATAATTTCCCTTTTTCTTCTTCTCCTCCCTTTTTCTTTCCTTCTTCTTCATGTTCTTCTTCTTATTGTTGACCAATGACAACAAATCTGTGGTGGAGGCGACGGTTGAAGGAAGAAGAGTCCACAGTAAGGAAGGAGAAGAAAGGAAGGATTGGCAAGGTGAAAGGAAGGAAGAGGAACTAACGATCGGCGCCGCCAAGGCCGCCATCAAGATCAACCTCGTACGAGGAAGACGAAAATGGTGTAGTAGTAAACATCATCGTCGTCGTTGACGAGCCTTTACTGCCGCTGCTCCTCCCTTCACCACTGCTGCTCGCTCTACTTCTTCCTCCTTTTTTTCCTTTTTTTTCTGTTGTTGGAGGAAAAAGACGCAATCGATGTGGACGAGGATGTTGTCAACCTAGGGGAATGAATGAGTGGAAGCCACAGGAGACGACGCAACAGCAATCGAGGTCTTTGACGTTGGCAATCCAGTTGAAGACGAGGGCGGAGGTTTTCCCATGCCGCCACCGTCACACGACTATTGTGCTTTATCTCTCTCTTTCTCTTAAGCCCTAGACTTTAATACAATGTCGAGATAGAAAGAGAATACGATATTATTCATGATAACAAAGGATTACAATTTCCAATATATAAGAGAACATATACTTAACCTACAAGGAACCTAGTAAATGGATAACACAAATATCTATACAAAGATTCATTTATTCTAACATCATTTAGGTGCATTCATATATGAATCTTGTAAAATAAATAACTATCATTGTTAGTGTTAGTTATATGTCTTTAGATATATAGTTATCTTTTATATGGATATATGATATATGGATATCCATATAAGGGGTAAACCCTATATATATGTAGCACATATTGTTAAGAAATGAGACTCTTCATTACTCTCTTACATTTAACATGGTACCAAAACACAGGAATACACGACCCTAGCCGTCCTCTTCCCTCCAACCTTTAGTCGCCGACAACCAAGGTCGTTTCCAGCCAACCTATCATCGACTAAGGCCTTTTTCGACTAGCTCATCGCCATCCCTTGCTCCAACCACCACTCCAGCCACCCATCGGTTCTCCACCTTCACTCTAGCCACCTTTCGAGTGTCCTCCGACCCTCAATAGTTGACTCCAGCCCTCAACCCTTCTCTTGTGGCAACTGACGATCCAAACAGCCTGACAGTCGATTCCTATTACTATAATATAGGCTACTTCTTTCTTCCTTTTTCATGTTTTGCATCTAGGATTGTCTATGTGCCCTCTATTTGCCCTAGATAATCAAATTTTGCCCTAAGAACGGATTTCTACAACTATTTTTGGTATTTTCCTTAAGATTGCAGCATTTTGGACCTTGCCTTCCCCGTGTCATTGTTCCAATCAGATTGTATTTCTTGCTCATATGGCTTCTTCTCGTAAGACGATGAAAAATCTCTCTAGGGCGTCCATCAAGCTCAATGACAGGAGCTTTCTTCTATAGTCACAACTTGCTACCTCTACTAGAGGTCATGGACGTGACCATGGCAGATCATCTTTTGGAGGATGTGAGTTTCATAAATGTGATCATTGTAGCAAAACCAATCATACATCAGATCATTGCTAAAGCAAATTTGATAAGACCTTCCAAGGCTAGACATGTGACAGAGACTCTGTCTGATGATTGCTCCACTCAGACCATAACTATCTTCTGATTATGATAGATTTCTTCAACTCCAAGACAACCAACCCACTACCACTACTGCCTATACATCTTCCTCAGGAATGATTGCTCTATTAGCTTCTAATGATAATTCTTAAATTATCAACTTTAAGGCATCCTTCCTAGTACTTGCACCTTTTTTAACTGACTCTCTTCATTGTATGATATTAAATTTGTCTCTGCTAATGATTACCATTGTTTAGTCTCTAGGGAAAGGTATAGCTCATGCCACTTCTCATATTACTCTTGATAAAGTCCTTTATGTACTTGATTTTTTAGTTAATTTACTTTTCATTAGTACTATTATCCAACTTTACTGTTCAATAACCTTGGATCCGTATCATTATACTTTTCAGGACCTATAGACAGAGAGAAAGATTGATTTAGGCCATGAGCATGCTCGTAGTGTCTACATACAGATTCAGGATGATATACCAAGTGGAATGACCGTTGCTACTACTATAGAGTCTTCATTGTTGTGGCATTACCGTCTTAGTCATCTGTCACATAAAACTCTTCAATAGTTACTTCTTTAGGTAAAAGTTGAGTCTTTTGTCTGTAACTCGTGTCATTTAGATAAGTACCATTGTGCTATCTATAGGTAGTCTAGTTTGCCTAGTAGTCAGAGTCCTTTTGATTTAATTCATTGTGATATCTAGAGACCTACTTGTAGTCAGTCTGTGTCTGATTATCGCACTATATTATTTTTGTAGATGATTATTCTCGAATATCTTAGGTGTACCTTCTAAAAGTTAGACTATATGTATTTGATGTTATTAAAAAAAATTTACTGAAATAATAAATCATTTTTCTGTTACTCTAAAGGTCTTTCACACTGACAATACCTTAGAATTTGTTTAGAATAATATCTAAGATTATTGTGCTTCTTTAGGAATTCTTCATCAGATCTCATGCCTACATACTTTTCAACAAAATAAGGTAACCAAACGCAAACATCACCAGATACTTGACATCGTCTACACCATTTTATTGCAACTGAATGTTCCAAAATCTTTCTGATTTGATGCTATCCTAACTGTTGCATACCTTATTAATAAGATGTCTTCTATGTCTCTTGATAGTGAGATTTCTTTATGATGTTTGTACCAAATAAAGAGTCATTCAGACTTCCACCAAAGGTGTTTGGATGTATATCATATGTCCAAGATCTCTGTTAAGTTTAAGGATTAATTCAACAAGAAAATAAAATGAAATGAAGAACAAAAATAAAGCAAACACGCAAATTTACGTGGTTCACCCAAGAAAGAGCTACGTCCACAGGCAAGGCCGATAGGTTTCACTATTCTTCAGAATAATACAACTCAGACCAAGAGTATAACTCTTGTACAAATCGTAGAAATTTCAATATGAAATTTCTACCAGTAACAGCAACAGAATAGCAGTAACTTCACTGGAACAGACGAAAAAGAAACCCAAACGAGAAAACAGAAGAAGCAAGATGTTCCGTCTGCTTGATCAAAGGTCTGACCCTATCTCCTCCTTATATAGCAATAGAGGGAGGCAGATAAGCAGGTGCGGTGCACGGAGCGGATGCGTCGGTGCGGAGAAGACGCGTCGGTGCGCAGAGCAGATGCGTCGGTGCGGAGCAGACGCAGCGGTGGAGCAGAGCAGATGCGTCCGAACGCGGAGCAGACGCGACGGTGGAGCAGAGCAGATGCGTCGGAACGTGGAGCAGACGCAGCGGTGGAGCAGGCGCGAGCGGAAGCTTGGAGCAGACGCAGCGGAAGAGGAGAGCAGATGGGAGCGGAAGAGCAGACGCGACAGCTCCCTGCGTCCAACCTTCCTTCCGTAATCTAGAAGTGCGGGTGAAAAACCCGCGTCTGGGAACAGAGCTTCTGTCTGAGTTATATATATATATATATATATATTTCTTTTCTTTCTTTCAGAACATATTCAAGTCATTTCTACAAATCTCTACCTTGACTTGAATATTCGCCCTGCTGAACAAAACTGATCTAGATGTGATCACAGATATAGAGCAAATTTAAGCAGTGGACAAACTTGCTCTCTGGAACAGCTTTGGAGAAAAAATCTGCAGGGTTATCTCCAGTAGCGATTTTAGCAAATTTTACCCTCTTTTCACCTCGGATAAAATGATACCTTATGACAATATGTTTAGTCCTTTCATGATGAACATGATCCTTGGCTAAACAGATGGAACTAAGATTATCACAGAAAATGTCAATAAAATCTTGATGTAAGCCAAAATCACCAAGTAAACCTTTTAGCCAGATACCTTCCTTTATAGCCTCTGTCATTGCAACATATTCAACCTCAGTGGATGACAATGTGACTATTGGTTGAAGAGATGCCTTCCAGGCTTCCAACTCATCACTGAATTTCCCACTGTAAACACATAGCCAGTCGTAGGCTTTCTAGTGTCCCTATCTGCTCCAAAATCTGACTCAGAATAGCCTTTGATAAGGCAATCATCACTATTTCCATATCTTAGACCCTGGTTAATGGATCCTTTAAGATACCTGAAAATTCGTTTTACAGATTGCCAATGTTCTCGCTCTGGATTACACATAAAACGACTAACAACACTTACAGCATGTGCTATATCAGGCCTAGAACATACCATAGCATACATTAGACTCCCGACTGCACTAGCATATGGAGTCCTACTCATGTCTTCTGTTTCATCATCTGTTTGAGGTGACATAGAAGAAGACAAGTGAACACTTGGAGCAGAAGGTGTACCTGTAGGTTTAGAGCTATCCATTCTGAATTTTGACAAAATTTTCTGTATGTAGTCTGGCTGAGATAAGAACAATTTCTTTTGTTCTCTATTTCTGAAAATCTGCATTCC
>JAMKQA010043325.1:0-21963 GCA_024699735.1 Posidonia australis | reverse complement strand
TCCTACGGCTATAAATAGGACCCATACAAGGCCTGATATCAACACCATTGAGAAATACTTGTAATATCGGCTATTGTTTTCATTTCCATTCTCCTCACAAGATTTTATTGTGTAATTGCTGTTGTAATCAATCTCTGTGAGAGGGAAACTCTGAATTCTGTAAAAGCAACAAAAGTAGAGGGCTCTAGCTTCTCGGGGATAGAGAAGTTGGAAGAGCAAGGTAGCAGTTGGTGGTGTAGCCAGCAAGTAAGTCCGTTATTTTATTTTAATATAGGAAAAATCTCAAGAGGGTCTTGAGGAGTGGACTAGGCGAGGTTGCCGAACCACTATAAATCATTGTACATATCGATTTCTCTCATCCATCTTCTTGTATGTTTATTAGTTGCTTAAGTAGAAAATCGTGATTAAATTTAGTTATTAATATCCATTGTATGCAATTAAGATTAAATTACGAAAAGTAGTAAAAGTAATTCTAAATTGATAATTCTCTATTCACCCCCCATCTAGAGAGGCCTATCGATCCAACATCGACGACACCCGAGCCTTAGTCCCAGGAGACCACCATTGACGGCCCACAGTCCTTCTCAATGGGATAAAACAACTAATCCAGAAAATCCTCTGAAATCAAATTTTATAACCACATTTGGGCCCAACTTCGGCATGCCGAAAACTGGTTCGGTATGCCGAAAATTCATGGTTCGATAGGCCGATCTAGATCAGTTGATTGAATCAGGTCAGCGGTCAACACTCAGGCCAAATTCGGTATACCGAAAATGATTTGGTTGACCGAGATCTCTTAATTCGGGCAACTGTCCAAAATCGGACGACCGAATATCGACCAGAGGACCTACTCTGACAGAAAAATGGCATACCGAAATGGTTTGGTATGTCGAATTCTACGAAAAACAGAAAACGATCCAAACCCTACAGTCTGAAATTGTCCCAACTGGGACCTCCGATTGAACCTCCTCAACAAACACCAAAAATCTTTCATTCAACATAAGATGTAGACCCTCGAGTCTACTCCAAATCCACACAAACAAAACTAAAATCCATTCACCATGCACTAAGATATAAAATCGCAAAGGCAGAAGGGTCAAAATGACCCAAAACACACCAACCGCCATAAATATCCATAAATGCTACAATAAATTCTCAAAAATTCTAAAACATTAAATTTTGCTTAGATTACATACATCTAGGCATTTATACCATTTTACATAATTTCTACACATTAAATAGGGGATACGTACCTAAAACGACCTCTGACGATCTTCGGCTGACTCCGACGATTTCTGGCTACCCTGCACGACCACGGCCACAGCACGACCACGGGAGCACTCCACTTGAGCTCCATGCACCACCACGAGCCACCACAGCGCCTCTGCTTCTCTCCCTCTCTCCGTCGGCATGCGAAAGAAGGAAACAGAGGAGGCAGGGGAGGATGGGGGGAAAAGGAGAAGGGGGTGGAGAAGGAGGAGGAGGAGGAAAGGAAGGTGGGGAAGGAGAATTGCACGCCTGAAGAGGAGGAGGAAAGAAGAAGAAAGATGGAGAAGACAGCGACGAGCGGCAGGAGAGTGCGGTGCGGCTTATAAAGCCTACGCACGCAGTAGCTGGGAGCATGCTCACCTGCACGTCTCAACCACCAACACACCGCACTAGCACACCGGCCACTCCACCTAACCACCAGCCACAACAACCAACCTACGGAGTGGACCCCACATGGACCCCACACCCGGGCTCCACATGCACAGTGCCACAATGCACAGTGTCAACCACACATAGGGACAAGCAAAAGAAGCCGACCCACGAGACCCAAGCCCAAAAGCACAAAATCATACAACGGGTCTCGGAACAGTAACACCCGTCTAGGAATAAAATTCATAAAATGTAAATAATTACAGAAAATGAATTTTACGGGTGTTACATTATGTCATGAAGATTTCATATAGTAATTAGTATAATCACTTTAGGTTTGAACATCTAATATTAAGTGTATTCATAAGGGGATTTTACCTTAATTCTAAACCACTAAATCCTAGACTACAGGATTTTATTTTAACTTGGCCTTTTCAAGGCCAATTCCAAGAAGCTTTATGTGATATTTTAGTTCAATTAAAATCATAAGGTAGCATATATTTGCATTTTTTGGATTTTTTTTTTGAATTTTTTTAGTTCTTTGTAAAATAGTTGTATTTGGGATTTAATTAGACATTTTCCAATCCAATTCATAGAAACATTATGCGATTTTTCAACTTGACTAATACTATGAGCTTGTGAAGTTATATATTTTTAGGTTTTTTTTTTGAAATTTCTTGTTATATGTTTAGGGCCTATTTGTGCACAAAAATTGATAAGAATTGGAATTCCAGAGTCAACAGGAATTACCTGGAATTGGAAAACAAAGGAAATTGATTTCCTGTTGACTCTGAAACTTGTTATTTGTGCATACTCTGGAAAGTAAAGGAAATTGAATTTCTTCTTCTTCCCTGTGACCTTGTCCTCGATCTCCCCGTGCCCGTGGACGCCGACACCACGGTCTCTGCCATCGTGTCCCACCCGAGCAGACGCGGGGAGGGGAGGACGCGGGGAGGAGGAGGACGCGGGGAGGAGGAGGACTGCGGGGAGGGGAGGACGCGGGGAGGAGGAGGACGCAGGGGAGAGGAGGACGCAGGGAGGAGGAGGACACAGGGAGGAGGAGGACTGCGGGGAGGAGGAGGACTGCGGGGAGGGGGAGGACGCGGAGAGGGGGAGGACTGCGGAGAGGGATTGGGGGGAAATCTGGTGAAATTCCACGGGAGGGGGTGAGAAATGAGGTGTGGGTTAGGCTTTTATACTTTGGAATCCGACGGAATTTACTTTCCATTGGTTTCATTTCCAACAATATGCACAAACACCAATATTTCACTTGGTCAACAGGAATTCACTTTCCGTCCAAATCAAATCCAGTGCTTTCTAGATGCACAAACCCCCCTTAAAGGTCAAGCACATGACTAGTCAATTTTTATCTAGAGGATTTTGATTTAATTTAGCATTTTCCAGTCTAACTTATATAAACTGTCAGTGATAATTTTTTGAGAATTTTTTTAAATTTTTTGTTCTATGTAATACGATCATTTTCACGTCCATATGATTAGTCGATTAGTATCTACACAATTTCTATTTTATTTGACCTTTTTATAGTCCAACTTGTAGAAACTTTACGTGATTTTTTTACTTGATTAAGACAACAAGCTAGTAGGTAAATATTATTTTGGAAATTTTTGTGAATTCTTTATTACTATGTAATAGTATTTAACATTTACGTGACCAAATGATTTCTATACAAGGATAATGATTTAATTTAGAAATTCCTAGTCTAATTCCAAGAAGTTTTATATGATCTTTCAATTTTACTAAAATTATGAACTAGTACACACTAGAACTTCAATTTAACAAAAAATGAGATACATCTTATGTTATATAAATTTATAGAAGTTAGATGAAGAAAACAGATTATGTGGGAAAAAAACCATAATCGAGAGCTAGTGGGGGTTTATGCATCGAAAAAATACAAGAAATGATTTTATAAGAATCTTATTTTCCGTCGATCATCTAAAATGATGGTGTTTGTGCATTTAGCCTAAAATGATTTCAAAGGAAACTCATTTCCTTTATTTTCTAGAGTATAAAAATCTCAACCATTTTCATTTTCCACCCCTCATCATGGAATTTTAATGAAATTTGTAACCTAAACCTTGCCCCGTCTTCCCTCCTACGTGGTACGACTCCTCTTCCTTCTCACCTCCTCCACCACCCCATCCTCCTGCTTGCCCCTCTTCTTCCTCCCCCTTACTGTCCTCTTCCTCCTCCTCCTCTACCTCGTCTTCTCCTCCTCCTTCGTCTCGTGCCTTCCCTGCCCTCTTCCTCGTCCACCTCCTCCCAATCCTTGCCCCTCTTCCTCCTTTGCCTCCTCCCCCTTCCAGTCCTCCTCCTCCTCCCCTCGTCGTTGACACTACAGTGAGCAGCCTCTCCTCCTTGATCTAGCAACAACTTAGTATCCTTTCTCAAGTATGGGCTTACAGTGAAGATCTCATGGAACATATGGGTTTTTTTGGGCAAGCCATTGTTTTTTTTTTTTGGTGGTGTTGTTTTTGTGATATATAGGGTTTGTGACCAAGTTTTCAAACATAGGACATGTTTGTTGTTTTCAAACATAAATTTACAAAACTTGTATATAAAGAGGAATCATGGGATCAGAATCCTGTAGATCACTTGGGGAAAGTAGGATCATCACATTGAACACATTTTCATCAATCGAGATACAAAAATATTTAAAAAAAATCCTAAGCATAAAAGGCAAAAACACCCATGAGCAAAATGAAAGCAACAACATGATATATGATCCACAAGTGCTTGTGTAGAACTTATGGGTTTCAATACAAGTGATAGAAAAATGTTGATTACAATAGTAGCCTACTAGAATGTTGGAATAAATGGGTATGGACATACTTAGCCTTTAATTTCACATATATTACATTAATTTGAAATTACCCATTTTATTATTTCAAGTTTCCTCTTTATCACATGCATTTTCTATGTGCTTTCTTTTGACTAGTAAATGACTTTCTAGTTGAGGGATTATTCTGGAATGAGATAGAGAAATTAATTGGAGATTACTCTAGAGACCTCAAGAAAACTAATGTTGCTTGAAGTTCCTTGTAGTGATAATTGATCAACAGATGTTGCAAAAGTATTACGAAAATGCTGACATACTTCAAATCTCCCATCTAACTGAAAAAAAGAGGACATCAAAAGTACAGAAAAGAAGAAATTCTTGTCTTGTCTTCTCATTAACAACAATAAATCATTTGGACATATGAAATTAACAAATAGCATACGCATTTCTTCATCTTCTTCTGAAGTTTGGCCGTTGTAGAAGTTCAAATCCGATAATATCCAAATACTATTGTATTGTATATGAAGATGATATATATGTTTGTATACGAGGGGGAAAAAAAACTATGCTTCATGTGTGAGTTTATTATTTTTCTCTATGATGTACTGTTATAATTCATTTTAAAGGATTTGTAATGTCATTTGGAACTTTTATATGTCTCAAATTTATATTTTGAAGTTAGATATTTGATTGATTTTCAAGTTCGCAATTATAATGTTAATAATATCTGCTTTATTTTGGAAACTGCTCATAAGTATAAATATTCATATTTTAATTTTTTTTTTATTTTCTTAAATAGATACAAACAACAAGAAATTTGAGTAATAAGAAATCAATTTCTCTTATTTTTTTATTTTTTGACAATTCCTACTTTAAAATTCTATTTTTCTATCAAATTTTACGTGTAAAAAGACTCTTATTATCGAACACATATAGTTTTCCTTTTTTGAAATTAATAATAATTTTCATTATAGGTTGACTGGAGTCTACCGTCAAGCAGATCAAACACTCATGGTACTTGCCCCAAAAGACACCCGCACTGTGTAGAAAGCTCGAACGTGTGGGCATCAACCCCGAGGAACACTCCAGGGCTTGCCACGTTTCGGACTGCTGTACGACTGAAGTTATCATCCGCTACAGGTGCGAGGGGGATGGAGAGGTGCGCCCTCGTCACCATAAAAACACACTCTCTTCCACCAACTCCCACCCTCCCCCCAAACCCCCTTTTCTGCTCCACACCTTTTTCCTACCCGCACTCTTCCTCTCTTCCCCCAATCCCCAACCCTCAAACCCTAGAAACTCCCGTCAAAATCCCTCACGGTAACCTATTCCTTTCTTCGATTTCATTAAGGTGCTGGAATTTCACGCTTTGGTTCCAAGATTGTTGGCAGGTGGAAATCGAGGGATGGCGAGGTGTTGTTGGCAGTGGTGCTGGTGATTTTTTGGGTTTGATAGAAGGGAGAGAGAGAGAGTTGTGAAGCTGTGATTTTTTTAGCAAAAGAGGCATCTTTTTTTTTCTTTTTCCTCTTTTCTCGGAGGTTTCTCGAAAGTGGTGGACGCGAGTACCTTGCGGGCTGTGGTCTCATGAGAATTGTTAGGGGGATGCAGAGATTGGTTTGCGTGGAGGAGCAAAGCGTGCTGCTGCTGCTGCTTGTGCTTGGCTGGGAGGATTCGTTCGGGCGTGGTTTTGGTATCACGGAGCCCAAGGTCAGGACTCGCTACAAAGGGATTGCTGCTGGGGTTAGGAATATCTGATTGATTGAGTCGAAAAAGGTCGTTTCTTTGTCCAGCTGATTGAAGATTGATCGCTAAGCCGAGGAGGAGGAGAAGAAGAAGAAGCGGACACTTGGAAAGAGTAAAGTTTGCATCTTTACAGGATGACAAGGATATTGGTTCAGCGTGGTTCGTCATCCTCGTCGGCGAATTCCAACCGCTCATCTCAGCAATCTGCTAATCAAGTTGCGTCGTCACAGAAGGATGAAGAGGAGGTTTATCAGGACTCAGGTGGTGGGGAGAACCTTTTACAGCAGTGCGGAAGTAGCGAGGGCAAGGCCTTGAACAATGAGGAGAGTTCTCCGGAAAATCGTGCAGATACTGGAAATGAGTTCAGAACAGAGATAGAGAAGGAAAGACTTCACCTTGGTGATACCAGGGATCCAGAGACTCTTGTCAGGGACTTGGAAGGGTTGACAGAAGATGCGTCTGGGTCATTGCAGATTGTTACAGGACGCTCTTACCCCCCTCCGCCTCCTCCTGTCCCGCCTCCTCGGCCTTCTGCAATGTCAAGCCCTCGGAGAACTCTATCTGGGGCCTCCAACGCTGTTAGAATAAGCTCTTCGAGAAGACCATCAGCTTGGTCTACTGTTTCGACACGGACTTCACAATCGGATTCACGGCCTTCATCTCCCAAGTCTCTCGCTGAAGCAGAAGGTTATAACAGTGCCGATGAGCAAAATTCTTGTTTTGGATCCTCTTACTGTGATGTGGTAATGTTGTTTCTACTTTTCGAGGTTAAATACAATTCAGGGTCAACATGTAATTTATATAAGCTTTGGAATACTTGCATGTTTTTTGTGAGTAAACCTTGACATGTACATGCATCTCAGGAGAGGGAGCGATTATTCGAACATGAAATCAAGCGAGTGAAGGGCTTAGAAGTGAGGCGAATGACTTCGGATGGGAACTGCCTCTTTCGAGCTGTTGCAGATCAAGTTTACGGTGACCCTGAAGCATATGACATGGCTAGGCAAATGTGCATTGATTATATGGTATCATCATCTTTGCTTCAATTTACTTAGGTTTTCTAAACAACATGCAATTATCTTATTATTGTTATAAGTAATTTTGTTACAACACGTTATCATATTACACATGGTCTATATGGTGCTTAAATTCCATGGTTCATTTGATCATCTTTTCTCCAGGAGAGGGAAAGAGATCATTTCACTCAGTTCATAACTGAAGGCTTCTTATCCTACTGCAAGAGGAAAAGACGAGACAAGGTATTTCTTCTGATCATTAGAAGAAAAGAATAATAGCCGATTATGGTTCCATCCTCTCTTCTTTAGCTTTTTAATCTTGTCAATTAGGTGAACCTGGAATATTTGCATTTGTTTTATATTTTCAACAACTAAGATGTTGTACCATATACTCTCACATATGTACCAGTCACTGCATACATTCTATGCGGTCACCATCCACATAAGCAATGCACACCATAAACCTTTTGTTTCAGGGGCCAACATACCAGATTTTTGGACAATGAATGCTCAATGCACCATGGGCCTTATCTTGTCTTGGTCAAGCAGATTGGATGTTAAGGTGTTTTCCCTTGATGACTTTTACTGGTTGGATAATGGATATTTAGCCAAGAAGTTGCCTCCAGTATATGAGTCCTTTTGTTCATTTTCAGCTCCTTGTAGCTTAGGTCACCTAGTATTAACATTGTGATGGTTCTTTTACTGTGGCAAACTTATATCCTATTAGATTTATAAAATCACTTGTTTATTGTAGGTGTATGGAAACAATGTGGAGATCCAAGCTTTCTCTGAGATGTATAATCGCCCCATTCATATATACTCCTATTCCACAGGTTTGTTCTCTTTTATGATATTTGGTTAGTAACTTAATCAAGAAAAATAATAATGGATTTTAAATCATCATGTAGAACCTATCAACATTTTTCATGGTGGATATGACACTGATACGCCTCCACTGCGACTGAGTTATCATCAAGGAAATCATTATAATTCTCTAGTTGATCCTCGTCGGTTGACCATTGGTGCAGGCCTTGGGCTTAGCAGTCTACGAGGGGTAAGATTTTTCCTTTTTTAAGATTAGGCCGGATTCAGCTATTACCTTTTTTTTGTATTATGTTTCAATATATACCCCATGGCTTATATCGTTATGGCCTGTTTTTTTTTGGTTTGGGGGGGGGGGGCGGGTGGGGGGTGGGGGGTGTGTGCATTCAAGATGTACAGTTTGAATGCGTAGAATCAAACATCTTGTATGAATTAACATTTGATAGCCTGAGTAGAGAAAAGGATTAGTCTTCTTGGCTGAAGTGATTGTTAATTGAAACATGGTGGTTGTAAAATTGTACTTTTATTCAATTTTCTATATATACAGTGGAGTTGACTGCGTACACTGTTAGTACGGGAAGAGTTGGCAAATGAGGGAGGTGCAGGTCCAAACTTTACTTTATGTCATGGCTTAATATTATTGTACCATGTCTGTAAAGTTGTATTGTGATGTTTAATTGCAATCAATGAAACAATATCCTTACACACCATCCACAAAAGACGTTAGGTGTTCTTTTTGGAGCAGTTTACACTTTGAGTGGGTGTAGATGACGTAAATAAAGTCATGAAAAAGTCTTACACATTTCTTTGAAAACTCAGTTTGTGATGTAGTTTATGATTTTGTCAAATTAGATTAGTAAGTAATAGTACGGTAGTACTGTTTTCTGTTCAACATTTTTATTCATTTATGTTGTTTTTCTCCATTTATCCACATAGTCTACTCATTACCATCCATTGTCTTCTTTTATCCAGGCAAATATTGACAAGGACCAAGTTAAGGCTGCCATTAAAGCTCAACAAGACCAGCAGATTGACAATGTGAGTACAATGTTTGCCTTGATATCATCACTCTTTCACCAAGTTGTTACAAGGATTTTTTTTGACAAACTTTTTACAATGTTTGCCATGATATCATCACTCTTTCACTAAGTTGTTTCAAGGATTTTTATTTTTTGGCATAAACTTTTTCAAGGCAATCAATTTTTTGGTAATTCTTGATTGTTATTCATTTTTTGTATGTAATAGAAATTCCTGATTGTTTTGATGCAATCACTGTGTTGCAGTAAAAATAATTTAGAATTGAAATATCGATCTATTTACCTGATAATTTCCTGCTTTTCTGAAAGCTTTGTGCTTTCAACATTTTGGATCATCCTAGTGGAAGTTTTGTATCTTTTATGTCTTGCATGTGTGTCTTAATTTTTACTTTATTTTCTAAGATTGTTCATGATGCTGTTCTTACTAGTGCATAAACTAGAAAAGTTACAGTGTGACGTCTTATAGGTATAGTTGCAAAAATAGGATATATATAAGAGGTCATATTTAACTGGCTATTACATCCTCTGTAATTGATTTTGGTCTTTTATCACAGCGTGTAATTCTATGTGGGGATTTGTAAGTTTTAAGTTTTAAAATTTATGTACGCAAGTGAATCTGTAGAAATTTCTTTAAGTTTAAAATTAGTTATTCCTGGATACAGGCTCTTCTTGCTGAGGGCCGCTTCTACTCAGATTTGGAGTATACTGAAAAGGAAATAGAGCAGATGGTGATGGAAGCTTCACGCATTGAATACCTTGCAGATGAAAATTTTAAACAACAGCTTGAGCCCAGCGAGTCTTCTACATCCGCAACTAAACCATCATCTTCTGGGGCAGGCAAGCATGTTTTTACTTACAAACTTCACAGCAAAGATGCACAGGAGATGGAGATTATTCGCTTCTGTCAAGTGGCTTCGAGTTGTTGACTGATTGGAGTATCTCTTGTTAATTTACTAACATATTGATGTCTACTTTTCTGGTTCTCTTACTGTGTGTTGAATGATGGCAACAGGGTTATTCCAGAACAAATCAAATTTGGTGGGTGGAAACGACAGAATCTTACCCAATGCCTCACTCTGCGAAAGCATGCAAATGTTGCTGTCGATGGGCTTCACCTACTTACAGGTTGTTGAAGCATACAGCGTCTTTGGGGATGACATTGATTCCATGATCTGTTACCTGTTGGACATGGGCATCGGCGTAGGCTCTCCTGGCAACTCCAGGCAAAAAGGAAAGGCAGCTGAGTGAATATAGTCAAAGGGGATTAGAAGTGTAAAATCGCTTCTTACGAGTGTGTGAACTTGAAGTCAGATTTGAGAATCTGCCTTCTTTAAAAACTCGTCTCTCTTTTGAAGTATCTCTTCAATAATAAAGTAAAGTTTCGTTAGATAATTTCTTCAAACGGTTGTTCCCTGGATGCATCCGCAATATTTCTGAAGTGGAATACTATAAAATTGTCCTACTCTTTCCATTCCAAAAGAAAGATGAGAGTAATCTTCTACACGCTATGGTGTGAGGGTTAAGCCTGTGATGATTACCGATAAGTATTCTGTATATCTAACATAGAAAATTCTCAAGTAATCTTTATAATGTCATTTTGTAAAAAGACAATCATAAAAAGGGATTATTTTACTTCCATATGCTTGAACAACCTGATTATATATAGACTATGGTTCTCTTATGTTTCTCTTCCATGACAAAAGCAAATCTTCGCAGTAAACGATATCTCATATAACAATTTTTTTTTTTTTGATTAATCGGTTGTTGTGTTTCTTTTTATTACTTCAAAAAAAAAAAATTACAGTCATCGTAAAGCAGTGTTTAAAGTTCACCTGAATATTACAAAAATAATACTCTATCACACAGCGGGTGATCAGAAGCCTAAAAAATATGTGATGTTCAATTGTTGAGAAGAATAAAGCCATCAACAAAGAAGGCTAGATGTTGACATCCCAAAAAAAATACTACTGTCTGTGAGAAGCATGAACAGATTTAACCAAAGTTTAAAAATGACCTTGAATTGATGGAGTTCCAAGGTCTGTCTAAAGTAGAAATTGCCAATAAATTCTCAACCCTTTCAAATCCTGTAGCCAAAGAATCTATCCAACAATGAAACATTGCAGTAATATCATTCAAAATCATAAATAGATTCCTGTGGGAACTCCTAAATATTCTGTTATTTCTCTCCTGTTAAACAAACCAAATGACAACAAGAACCAAACTATGTGCACCAGCTAAGGTAACATTAAATTTAATGACAGGTGGTATTACAAGTAAGTCCTCTATGTAATTAAAAGCTGGATATATATATTCATTGGAAAGAGAGTGCTAAATAGACTGCGTAAAAGAGCAGAATAAGAACAGGAACTTTACAGTTTCAAAATAGGATCAAAAAATGCAATATAACAAATTTTCGCGAACCATATTTTGAAGTAGACTTTTCGAAGATGGTCCACCCTTATGTTAATGTCTTATTAAAACACTATTTTCTTGAAATCAATTGGATCAATAATAAAACATATGTCTCCATTTGTGTTGGTCGGTCATCTAAACGGTAGAAGCTAATCAATTCAGCAGCGTCGACAAAGCAACACCTACATGTCTCCATCAGTATGACCAGTCTTATCTTACAATATCGGCAAATTACGAAAGTAGATTTTATCGATCTTATCATCGAAGTGGCCGAGTTAGAACCCACCCAGTTGGATTCATGTCTCGGGGTAACCAAATAAGAAATCGAAAAAATATATATTATTGTGTATAAATCTAGAGATTGAACTCCAGTCAGGGAATTGATGGTATAAGACAACTTAGCTATAAAAAAAAATGGAAAAAGAAATTAGTCAAGTGAAGTGTGAAGAGAAATATTAGATTAAAATTTGTTTCGTTACAGGATTGAGGAGGATCCGTATTCCTGAATAAAATGTCGTTAGATAGACCCGGATCCATTAACCGGTCTAAAATAAAAGTGGTAATACACTTCTCGAGTCTCGACCTGACCTTTCTGTTCTCCGCGAATCGAAGAAGAAGCAGAAGAAGCAGAAGAAGAGTGAAGAAGGTAGAGAAGCTTGCAGCCATGGTGGATCCTGCGCAGCAACCAGTCCTCCTCCTCGATCGTGCTTCCAGAGCAACCAGAGGAAAGAGGTCTCCTCTTGCTCTTTACCACGAACGAATTATTATTCGATTTCTCGTTGTGGATATGGCAACTGTTGTTTCGTCAATTTGGAATAACTTCGGCTTTTAACCCTTTACCACTTCTGTTTGTTTGTGGTTAACAGAATGACTAAGCTGCTTGATGAGGAAATCGAGGAGGACGAGCACTTTTGGAATCAGGAGGCTCTTAAAGAGGTATTTTGCACGAGAGACGTTAACTTACCATGTGATTTGTTCTCTTGCAATTAGAGATGTCTCCTGTGATTCCTCAAATGTATGATTACATTCGCGATATAGTTCGCCGAGGTATATGACTTGCTGCTCATTGTTTGAGAGATATCAAAGGATCAGTAGTAATCGTCAATCTTTTGAATATGGAATGTCAAGTGCATACATAATTTTATAGTCACTTGGTGTGTTTTAGTTGGTTTTCTTTCTGAAATTAAATTCGTAGCTGTTGATTATATCTCTCGTATCTTCTTTCAGGAGGAACATGATACCAATTATGTGGAAGAAGGAGAGGCTGTCGATGAATTTGATAGTGATTTTGACGAAGATGTGAGCACCATGCCTTCTCTTCTATGTACCGAGTTACTTGTATTGAAGAGGAAGATGGATCTTGTATGACCATTTTCTTCTTGTGTATATGCTAAGGAAAACACCGATCCCACAGGATTGTAGCATCAAAGCTTGTGCGAGCTTTCTTTCTGTTTTTCCTTCTTAACTTTTGAAAATATATCTATCTAACAAAATGTTTTTTTTTTAATAAAAGGAATCTGATCCAGAAGACAACGGGGAAAATGACCCAGAAGAGAGGTTTGTCTTGTCTTGATAAATCTGGTAATGTAGAGAGCACTTTTAGGTAACCTGGTGGACATTGCGTGTTGTCCCCTCAGGGTCAAGTCAAAAAAGAGATTAATATTTCCAGGAAAGCCTTCAACAAAAAAGAAAACCAAAAAGAAGGATCTCGTGAAACTCAAACAAGTAGCGGAGGATTTAAAATCTGCAGAGCCTCATGAGTCTAAACAGCCAGAGAAGCAGGAAGCTTCTGAAGAATCTGGCGAAGAGAGAGTTGTAAGGAAGTCGACAAGAACCTCTGTGATTGTCAGACAAGCTGAGAGAGAAGCTATACGTGCAGCATTGCAAGCAACAACGAAGGTCAGTATTGTTCTCAGTAGTTCTCCCTTTATATAATTGTACTTCCTGGTACTCTATGTTCAGTAATGGGGCTCATGTCCAGTAAATGTTATTGCTTTAGTTTTTATATTTGGCTTATTGTTCATGCACTTCAAAACTAGAGTTAAGCCACAACATAGTCCTCAACTTCATATCGAGTTTGAAGCCATATAATGTATTTACTTTTATATGTTTTCATTATGTGTCAACAAATTCAAGAAAAAAACTAATGTAAAGTTCCAATAGGGGTGTAAATGAATCGACTATGGATCTGATACCACAATATATTCTAATCTGAAAGTTGCTAAGCTATCTGAATTTGATCTGAAATTCAAATGGATTCAAGATTCAAGATTCAATATTCAAGTTTGAATACAACGGATATGTTTGAATTTAGATATCATTAAAATCCAAAAAAATGCTTCGAATTTGA
Organism: Posidonia australis; assembly: GCA_024699735.1. Lineage (NCBI taxonomy): Eukaryota > Viridiplantae > Streptophyta > Magnoliopsida > Alismatales > Posidoniaceae > Posidonia > Posidonia australis. The sequence continues at coordinate 8,145 of JAMKQA010043325.1, read as the reverse complement.
ATATTGTTTGTTTCAATTCAAAATCCGAACCGAATTGCTACCAAAAAAACAAATATAAAAATTTCTTAAATAATCACACCAAATAGTAATAGTTATAGTAATTAAATAATAATTAAAAAGATAATTAAACAAAAAACATTGTCAACAAGTTAAATACGTAATATATATGATGTGAGATATCCTTTTGTTTAGGATATTCGGTTTTGGATTTGGATAATTTGACCAATATGTTATAATTTCTGAGTTGGAGTTTTTTCAAATCAGATATCATAACATTTGAATTCAAACTTAATATTTTCGGAAAATAAAATGAAATTCCAAATTCAAACAGAATTTTATCAGATTAGGATAAAATCTGAATTACTGGATTTGGATTTAAATTGGATTTTGGACATCTGTTAACCATTTACACCCCTAAGTTTCAATAAGAGTTCCATATATTATTACTATCATCAATGCTGAGAGTGATCTCCTAGCGTACCATCGGATGCAAGATGGATTTATGTTAGTAATGATCTCGAGTCGTTACTTCAAACTTAGCTACACTTTTTTTTTCTTGTTATTTACATCACATACCTACATCAATTCTAAAACTAAATTTAATAATAAACAACCCAAATAAAAGCACTATTAATTGAATTAAACTAAATTAAATACCTACTTAGAATCATTGATGCGTGGTCGAGTGACTTCACTCCTCAGTGTACTAGTCAGCTCCTATTCTTATCCTACACCTGCGAAAAAACATTAAACAAACACACATGAATGACCACTGAAAGGTCAATACATCATTGCCCAGTTCTTTAAAATCATGTCTTTTAAAATCATTTTTTTTCTTTTCAAAACTATATGCATATTTTTCAAAATCTTTATGTATACTTGAAATGGCTACACTTGCCAAATCAAGTCCACAATCACACAAAAGCGTCACACCAAGCATTGAGCGTCTACATAGTCCGCACAGAAACCACATTTCGAATAAAACCAACACAAATTCATATTTCAAAAAATCATAACGTCGTTCACGAGCAGACATAACACAACGCCACTCACGGACTTAAATAACATAATTCAACAAGCACTGGCTACAAGTAGCTGTTAGGGATAAAACTCTCAACTTACTGCATTGCCATGGACAGTCGCAATCATTCTCATGACCTGTAGGCCTCCACTATGTATTGTACTACCTGGCGTCAAGCAACTGACATCTAGTTACAAGTAATCCATTGAAGTGTGACCAACGGTGTCTGCACTGCGGATAGACCACTCTATGGAGGAGTCTGTCCGTTTCGACGTCTTGCCTCTCTGTAGGACCCTCACCATGGTATTCCTTCTTGGAAAAGCCATCCTCTCTTAGGACCACACCATAAGGTACGTCTCCTCTAGATGTCCTAATCTCAGTTTCAATTTCTGTGTCTCGGACAACCAAAGGCTTTTCACCTATGGGCTCAGTCGACATCGATAAGTTTAGGTACCTGAGCCATATAGTGTATCATGTAGTTATGCAGGGATTTCATACCTCCTAGGTTTGCTATCATGATATTACTAAATTCGAACTGTATCCTGAGTCTCGACACCTGAAACAAATAGAATGTCATATCTCCAAGTCTAGTCAGCACTTTGACCTATGAACTTCAGCACAGGTCTCGTGAACGACAATCAAGAAATATCATACCTCGAAGATCCGATGAACACTTGCTTCAGTCTCTTGGTCTTAAGACTTTAACCTAGGCGTCATACTCGACTATTCAGGAATGCGGCTAACATTCTCTGGTTTCGACAACATGATCCTTTGTTCTCCTGGCCTACCATAAACAGAAAATCACGAAATTTTTTTTCCTAAAAACTTTGTAAAGTTATGCATTTTTTTAAAAATTCTTTTGGAAACCATTTTCGAAAATATTTCAGAAATCATCTTTAAAACATTACAAAATACCGTATAGAGCAACACCATCGAAATCCATATATTTTCTTTTCAAATTTTTTTGAAAATCACTGTTTAGGTCATCCATATGTTTCGGGATCTTTAAAAACCTTTTGGAAAATCATTTCCAACATATCTTTCCAAAAACTTTGAAAATCATCTAAGCTCTCAAATCCAAAGGAAACAACAATTAAACGTCTTTAGGATATAAACTCACCCTAAGGACCCATACAGAAATGAAGCAACGGTCTTGAAATTTCTAATGACTTACCAGGCCAGACATTAATGTAACCACATCTAAACAATGCTATTGAATTTCTAATTTAGTGCATCACACCAAAAACCTATCAAAACTTCAAATCTTAGGACCGATCATCACCTTAAAGTCCATTTAAGTTGCGTAAAGGGGAAACCTAGTATTTCTAGGTTATTTAGTCTTTTATGCTATCCACAATCCATGGGAAATCTTGTTAATATATTTTAGACACTTTCTAATTCATCTCCATTAATTCTATTAATTATTATTTTTATTGCAAAAACTTTTGAAAAGATTCAAAAACATAATTTTAAATCAACAGTAGTTACCAGAAAGTCCATCAAGCCGATTTGGTTGGCTATCAGGTGCCCACTAGTGCCCCACAGGGGCCAAGTGCGCTACCTTAGCGTGCCAACTACTCGTGCTGGCAAGGTGTGCCTCAGGCTTTTTTTTTTTTTTTTTTTAGTGTAGGAAACAGGGACTATTACCCATCATGCACCAATCACTGCTCTCACCATAAACCATAAAAATTCACAAGTAACATACCAAAATGAAGATTTTCAAGTATACTAACACGTGAAACAAAAATCATTCGAATTCAACACCCATAATTCAAGATATACATGATTGGAGCAAGGGAACCTAAAACAGTTCAATGGTTGCCATTTCCAACAAGAATCACTGATAAAATCTTAGAAAAAAATGCCTAAAAATTATGAAACTCCTCCCATACACTGAAATCATCTTTAGTCACATGTTTAGATCCAAAACACACTTAAAACAAGGAAGAAAAAGGAGTGGGATGTGTACCTTGGCCGTCTTCTTTCTTCTTCTTCCTTTCTTTACTGGTTTTCTTTTTCTCTTCTTCCTTTTTCCTCACAGATTCTCCTCCTCCTCTTCTTACACGAGCAATACCTTCCTCTTTCTCCCCCTGCCTCTCTTTTCTCTCCATTTTGGTTTCTCTCCCTCTCCTTCTTTTCTCTCTCTTTCCTTCTTTCTTTCTCTCTCTCCTCCTAGCTTCCTCTCAAGCCTTCTCTTATTTCTCCTTTTTTTCCCCATAATGCATGCATGCCAGCCATTTCCTATACGCCGACCTCCTCTTTTCATCATCGTTACGTAATTTTTTGAGCAAATTTTGCACAAAAGCCACTGAAAGAGAAGAAAATACCTCGGACACCCATTTTTCATGAAATAAATCACAGATTTTAGGGTCATGGCAACACTGTAGCTTCTGGTGACATTTCTAACCTCGGCTCTACATAGTCATGGGTCACCACATACCAAGGAGGCTAGAAAAATACCAATGAAATATTTGGCTCAGTATGCAACTTCAGATCTGGGTTGTTACGTAATTAATTTTATTTCTGTGGTTTACAGACAGCTTTTGGTTGCATGCAGCAAATATTCCGTGGTCATTTGAAAAGTCGTACTAAATCCATTTTATGGTTGTTATCAAATTATTATTTCATCCATTTTATTGTTCATCCCCTTATGGTTTGGTTATTGACCTTGTTTACCTGTATATGTTTCCAAGTTCTAGAAAACTGAAGCTTTGACTGATTTGTTTTATATAGCACACCTCTTATCAGTTTTTATGGTTGTTTTCTTCTTTCAGTTTTTCAAATTACTTTTGAATGTACTTCACAACTAATTTGCAATCAACAGCCAGTCAAGAGGAAAAAGGAGGGTGAGGAGAGGAGAATGACTCAAGAAGAGATGCTTTTGGAGGCTGGTGAAACAGGTGCTTCATTAATTTCCTCCTTTTAGGTAGACAACAATGTGATTAAAAAGTGAATCTCTTCATCATTTTTATGATTTGCTGCAGAAATCATGAACTTGAGGAATTTGGCACGTGTATTGGCCAGAGAGGAGGAAGTTAAGAAAAAAGCAATTGTGCATAAAGCAGTTTACACCGGTCCTCAGCTACGATATTCTTCAAAAGATGGCAAGTTTTCTTTCCCCCCTCTATGAAGTTGGGCTACGTTGATTCAATTGGATGGTCTTTTGAAACATTATTGAATGTCCTTGCTTTGCTCTTTGTCTTATTTTTCTTCCTTATGTATTTCAAAGTATATGTTTTTACTATGGTTGCCTATTTCGAATCTTTTTCAGGTAAAACAATTCTTGAATTTAGCAAAGGTCTGACATTTCATTCTGAAATAGACACATCACCAGCCCCATGTAAGAAGATGAACACTAACTTTTTCTTCAATTTTTCTTTTGTTTTCCAAGTTGCTCTTTAGACTGAACTTGTGTACAGATGGTGTTCACTCTTCACTCACAATACATCTTTACTGCCATAATTAGTGTCTCATATGACACACTCCTACCAAGCTTCCATTTAATTACATGAGGTTCGAAAGGCTGAACCTCCTAAGATGGAAATAGAGCATTCAAGACACTATTTTGTTTTGGTCATTACCATTATTGGGTTTGACTGCCTGATCCTTTGGGTGATGGTCTCACTGACGTTTCTTCTGTTACTCAATCTTAATGAAGTAGCTGTTTGTTTGTTTGTATGTATGTGATATTATATCTTACCTGCATGGAGGTAGCTGTGCCTTCTTTCTGTCCTTACCATGTTATATTTCTAGCATAGTTATTATTGAAGATATGGATCTACATCTTTCAAATGCAGTTGAAGTTCCTAGATTTAGTAGATTCATATAGCATTATCTCTTTTGCAGATCCCAAAAAGGCCCTCTGTGCGGTTACTGGACTGCCAGCTAAGTATGTTTTTTCACTGTAGAATATGACCTAATGTTTATTACTGTAGAATATGATCTATGTTCATCTTCTTTGCTATTATGTGATATATTTTTTTGACGATATTATATGATAGTTCCCAACTCTAACTAAACTACAGGAGTAGAGGGTTTACACATGTACCTTTTTTTAATATATATATATATATATATATATATATATATATGTTAATTTTCTGATAGAATCCGTCCCTACATAAGATAAGTAAGGTCCTGAATTTTTTAACCGTTAGATTTGAATCTTATGGTGGATTTAATGAAAAAGGTGGTTATAGTAACTACTTCCTTATTTAATAGATTTTTTTTAAATTATTGTCAATAAAATGATAGTTACTGAGATGAAGATTGATGATTGAGATTAAGAATCCTACTTTTCTTAATTAAGGTCGGATCCTACTTTATTATTATTATTATTATTATTATTATTATTATATATATATATATGCACATTTTGTTGATGATAATCACACCACTTACATATATTTGGTTGCATTTTGCAAATTTGAACAGAGTGCATTACTCAAGCTCATATAACATGGCTCCACGTTTATGATTTAATGCTAGTTCTATGAACATCAAATCTACATATTAGAATAACTAAATGTAAAAGTGACATTAAATTGACAGTTCTTTTGTTGGTAAAAGTTCTGGCCATGTGGATCATCAATGTTCGAGATATCTTCTGAAGATCTAAAGTGACAATGCTTAATTTCTATAATAATTAGTATGTAGATTGTAGATATGATTTGCTAATTTCTTTGGATGAAAAGTTAATTTTCTTTTTTCATGTAATGTGCATAATTTGTCCATTGTCAGCATACCACAATGATGTCAATACTGGAGGACAGACAGAATTGACTAACCAGACCTTAACAGTTGGGTATAATGCATGCATTTTTTTATCCAATCCAGGTTTCCAGTGCCTTATCACGATATGGTACCATGCAGAATAAATGTCGACTGTTGCGAGGTTTATAAGTTTCCTATTCATTATTTACATGATGAAAAGTTGAATGGTTGGAAACTCAAAGACAAGCTTTTATTTATCATTAAAATGTTTGATAGTAATTATTTCTTTGCTGGCAATCTGTTACATCCTTTTTGGGATAAGTGCAGGTATCGTGATCCAAAGACAGGGTTACCTTATGCCACTATGGATGCCTTCAGAGTACTACGAGAAAGGTTATTTATTTGGGACTTTTCTAGCAAAGTGCAGAACTCCCTATTGTACTAAAATCATCTGTAGTAGAAACACTGCTTAACCTGTGCCCTATCTAAGTGTTTTTAACCTGTATTTATCTTCTCCTTTTGTATCTCATTTTTGCCTACTCAGAAAAGCCTGGATGTCTATATTTTATGTTGTATTTCCACTATTTTTGGTTTTCTACCTGAAAATTACCTTATCTTTTCACTGCTCTGGTAATGCAGCCTACTATTTGTATAGAAAACTTGTTAATAGATGTCATGAATCACTTGACATTTTGGAGTCTTCAATGTATTTACTGTGTTCTTGTGTAGTTAATTCGATTATCGTAGTGTAAAGCAAGTAATTATATTGTTTATTCACATTATTCATCTCTCTGAAGTTTTAATTGTTGAAATCAGCAATATTCATCACATGTAGCTGAACTGATTTGTTTTTGTACGTTTCTAGATTCATGAAAGAGGAGAATGACAGGCAGAAACAGCAAAATATGGATATGGGCACTCTTTTTTGCTCACTTGGTCAAGCATGTCCATCAAAGCAGAAAAGATCAGTAAAAGCAAGAGCACCTGCTCTACGATTAGGAGTTCGTTTCCGGCAAATTTCTGCTCTTGAAAGCAATGCCCTGGAATAACTGGTGAAGATTTACCTGACATTTTAGTTTTTTTTGCATAGTTTATGTAATTTTCTTGTTGCAAGTAATGACTTGTTTCCTTCTTCAAATTTTTTTAATATTGTTAACCTTCAGAACACCCTAGCTTGTGAATATGGTTGTTGTCTAGCATGATCGAAGCCCATGCGCTGAGCATAATAAAGATAGGTCATGTTAATGTAAAATTGTCATTAAAATTGAAGCAGTTATTATTTTTGTCTATGCTATTATAGTTTAGAAAAAAATCTTGATATATATTACATTACTGGTTTGTGAGACATTTAAATAACTAACCATACTTTTTCTTGAAATGCTCCTTTCTAAGTTTTAGCTTCTCTTTAACTGAGTTCCAATTTCCAACTCTAATTTTTGATATCTTGTTTTGCATACTCCATGATTTTTCATGCGTCAGTGCAAACTCTTAATCTTCTCTCACATTCTGATTATCAAGGAAGTTTGCTGGAAAAGTCAGAGGAGATACCAGCGTCACGGCAGTGAAAAAACATTTGGTGGGCATTCATCGGGTCCTTGCAGTTTTGTTTGAGCAAAATCTAATTGACCGCGACACAAGATCTGGTGGTTGGGGAGGGGTGGGGGGTGGGTGGGTGACAAATTTAGTGGGGGAATATTATACAGCCAATGAAATTATTTTTGCTCTGCCTGTAAATTGGTAGTGAACTACACAGTGTATCATGCAAAGCAAACTGATGCTGTAATTTGTCAAAAGTTTTAAGTTTGTTCTATATTACGCAAGGTTAGATACGAAACCAAGATTTTTTTTCTCTTTCTCATTGAAATTTGACTTCCATTTTCAATGGACGGTACCCATATAATGGTTCGTGGTGTTAGAAATATTACATTAATTTTGATGATTATTTACTCGTACATATTTTTATAAATATTAAAACATGAAAAAGATATAAAGTACTTTCTGTATAAATTCAATATGTATATAAGTGTCTTATCATGAAATCCAAAACGGCATACCGACATCAAGAGCGGCAGACTGTTTCAGTACAAAACGGAATGTAAAACGGAACTCCGTAAGAATCAAAGCTGAACTGAAAACGGCATACCGTGGATGGAACGACATTCCGTTTCAGGAAAAAACGGCAGAAGCAGCGGCACTCCGGATCAGAAGAGAAAAAGAAATCAATGCAATTCAACGGCATACTGTCACAAAACGGTATACCGTTGCTAGAGAAAACGGCAGACCGTTGGAGTTGCGACATACCGTTTTGCTCGTGAGCTGAAGATTAAAGATCTTTTGCGGCATACCGTGGTCAAAACGGTATACCGTTCAACTAGCTGTTTACGACCGTTTTATAGTCGTTAGACACATAT
>JAMKQA010043324.1:0-19769 GCA_024699735.1 Posidonia australis | reverse complement strand
TTAAAGACCACAGGTAATGAATTGATGCATAATGCATGTGAATTGCAAAGAGTTTTATGAATGGAAAATGGTTTTGATAAATGTTTTGAAAAGAGAAATTGCATATGATTTTAAAGAGATTAAAGGAAATTGTAGGAACCACAATGAAACTAGGACTTGCTGACGGGGTAGTGAGACCTCTAGAGATGTCGGGGACGTGTCCTTGGTTGTGGTTGCCGAGTTTGCGGTCTGGAGTAGGAGCCTCGAGACTGTAGTGGTACTGTAGGACCCGAGGTATGAGAGACCCGAACTACCCTCAATGCCGGTACTGGATGGGTCTAGGGTTAGAGTCCCCAGGTGCTCGGGCACCAGGGCGTCCCTAGGACGCACTCCGTGCTTGTACCCGTGAGGGTACATTTTGAGACTGCAGCCGGGGCGGTTGAACTCCAGCGTGGGGTGGTTCACTACGGCACTGCAGTGTGGGTGTGGTGACATGGAATCCTCATTAGCTGCTTGTAGCCAGGTTGATTGCCTATGGCCTGGGTGATGCGACCAGTTTTTGGAATGGAAAAGTGTGGATTTTTGTGTGGACTAGTTCCTAGCCCGGATTGTGATAAATTGTGCTAATAGTTTTAAATGATGTTTTGGGCTAGGAAACTAGATGAAATGATTTGTTTCTCCAGTGTTGAGAATAAATGTTTATGTATGAGCATGAGATTTTGAAAGAAAAGAAAAGAAAGTTTGAAATGTCATTGTTTTCCAAGTTTTTCTAATTGAATATGTGGTTTTGGCAATGGTAGTTTTCTGGCAATGTTTTTCGTGGGTTTTAGCGCTATTTTTGAGGCGCGTACTGGGTGACATTCCTGTCACTCACGCGTGTTTTCCTTGTCCCCTTTGTTTCAGGTGCTCAGGTGTAGGAGCAGTCTAGTCTGGTGTATCGTTTCGAGCCACGTTTGCCACACACAGGTCTGGGTGATTAGCTTTATTTATTTAATCCTGTTATCTGGATTCTTTTTGCTGTTCTTGGGTAGTTCTTGTATTGTTGTGTAACACTGGGGTGTTTCACTTACATTAAATAACAAGATATTATCCAAAGAGAATTTGAGTAAAAAAGATTGGTTGGGTCCAATATATTGCCCTTCTTGTGTAGAATCTTGTGAATCCACGACTCACATTTTATTAAGTTATTTCATTGCCAATAAAGTTTGAGATTTTTTCATTGTCAATCCTACTAGTTGCTTGTCTATCAACTTGATGGATTTATTTTCTTTAAGGTCTCATGTAAAACACGAATGTTATTCTTCTATTTGGAATTATATCATTCCTGCGGTTTTTTTGGACCATATGGCTTGAGAGGAATAGCAGAATCTCCAAGAATAAATTTAGATTCGTGCTTGATATTATTTTTTGTATTATTTCATTAATTAAACTTTCAGGAGTAAATTGTATTTCAGGGGTGAGTCACTCGGGCTTCTTGCAAGTGCTTAATAAGATGTAAGAGGACTTAAGCCAAGCCCAAGCGGAGTAAGCAACACAATCCATTGCTTCTACCGCTGGATTACTGCACCTATCTCGATTGTCGTGCCCGTCTCCTTTGGACATGCACCAGTTGATCCATCCTTCCCGTATGATCCGTTCTAGTCAAGGTCAGGAAATGATGTTTAAGTTTTTTATATCATCCAGACTTTTTTGAGAACATTATTAATATTGCAGGTATGTAATATCCTGTGTCTTTGACAATGTATCATTGTTGGTTGGGTGATGTAAAAATTTGCCACGTCTCCTGTATTCGAATCAAGGATATTCAAAATCTAAATCGATAAAAAAAAAAATCTTTAATACTTTGTATTTTGACTAACTTTTTGACACTTAATGTTGATTTTCATAATCAAGTGAATATTTCATAAATTATCTGATTTTTTTTTTAAAAAAAACACTACAAGTACACAACAGCTCAATGTTCTCCGAAAAGAAGAGAGAAAAAAAAAAGAAGGTACACAACACGATCTGAGGGACAAGTGTTCCCCAAGCCCTTGCCAACCCTATAAATATCATTCTCGCGCCCTAATTCAGAAGATGTAGAAGCACTAGACGAGGAAGCAGAGATGGGTAGGGTTCGTACCAAAACCGTGAAGAAATCCTCACGGCAATTAATTGAGAGGTACTACAGTCGTATGACCCTAGATTTCCACACGAACAAGAAGGTCATCGATGAGGTGGCCGAAATTCGCACCAAGCGCCTCCGCAATAAGGTCGCGGGCTTCTCCACCCACCTCATGAAGCGGATCCAGCGTGGCCCCGTGCGGGGGATCTCGCTCAAGCTGCAGGAGGAGGAGCGGGAGCGGAGGATGGACTTCGTACCCGACGAGTCCGCCATCAAGACCGAAGGGATCGAGGTTGACAAGGAGACCATCGAGATGCTGGCGTCTCTCGGGATGGCGGATCTGCCCGGGGTCGTCAAGCAGGCCGAGGCCACCGCTGCGCCCGTGTCGTATGGGGTCGGTGGTGGGCGTGGCGGCGGCGCTGGGCGTGGCAGGTATTAGGGTTTTTTTTATTTGGCGTTTTTGAGTAGATGGTGGAATTTTTTATCGTTATCGTCATCGTCTGTTTTATTCGAATCGTAAAGATAATTTTGAGAACTTGTTTCTGCTTTATTAGTTATTTTAGGTATGTGTTGTCGGATCTTGCTGCTATTATAAATCCCTATTCGGTGGTTACATTGTTTGGTTTGTGGATTTTGATGGTGATTTCCTGCTTCATGTGAAGTTAATTTTTGTCAGTCAATATTTGCTATAGTTTCTCATGAAAAAAGATGCATTATTTGATGCTTTGGAATGTTGTAGACTAGTATTGATGTAATGTGGCAATGTAGCACATATATAGGATATGGCAATGTAGCACATAAAACCAGTTGATGTGCTTATCTTCGATGGTTCTCAAAAAAAGTTAATTTAATAGACTTGGCTATGTCTTCTAGGGTATTATACTTCCTGCTGTTACTGCACACAGATTAGATTTGTACGTTCTTTTTTCCAGCGTGATTTGGCGTCAATTGGATGCATTATGTTGCTTGGACTTCAAAATATTCATCTTAATTGGTTTTAGTATTCTTCAAGTTTCGGTTGGTTAAGTATTGAAGGACCATACTTGAAGTTATGTAGGAGGATTTGGCATCTATTGGTTCTTCACATCTATGTCATTATATCTGATAGGACATGCACGGCTATGATGTGTAATGGATTCTTGTTACCATCTTGCACGACATTATATCATCTTCTTGTTGGCATTGCTTATAGGTACCAAAAGTAGGTGATATGGATATGGAGTGGCTGTTTGGTAATGTACTTGAGGGTGATCAAATTTAGGCAATGTCCATAGGCTTTTGTTGGGATTATGCAATCTTATGGAATCCTTCATGTCACCAACAAAGAATTCCTTTCAGAAATAAATCTTGGAATTAAATGTTTCCCATGCTTGTTTGTAGAGATTAAAAAATGTCCTGATATGACCACATAGTTTTCATTGTTGTGACTTGTGAGTGTAGCTCTGGATGGGACTGAGGGTGGAGTTTTGGTCTAATGATGAGTTTTCTTTTTTGGTTTATGACTAAGATTGTTAGTTTTGGATGTGTAGACGGGGTCATCTGGTGAGGACCAGTAATAAAGGATTAAAATCAACAAATGTGACAGAGGCAATCCTCGTAATTGAAGCTTAATTAGAACTTTTTGTTCGTTTTGTGATTGGGTTGCTCTTCTATTTTCCTCCAGGAATTATTGTCATTGTTAAACATAACCATGATGTAATGTGTCTGTTAAGCTTGAGGTGGACAAATATGCTATTGCCTCTTATTCCTGTACCTTTGTATTGTTTAACAAATGTGGTAAACAATCTCACCTTGTTGAAGAAGGCTCTCGTATTCTCTAGTAGTCCGTTTTGGGAAAGTTTATTTTGTTTTTATCTTTGTTTATAAATCATGCTTACATACACAATTTTATCCATTTCCTTATAATTCTATCTGTAGCTCTTGGCTTTTGCAGTGGTATATATAATTTGCCCTTATTCTACATGGTTTGCTAATAATTTACGTAGTTATTGGCAGACTATTGTCCTATAACTCTTGTATTATGATTGTTATTGCTGGTTTTTGCTAGTGTAAATCTCCTCCTCTTGTTCTAGCATTAACAGCATTTATGTTTTGTCCTTTAATAATAATACCATAGTAGGGTTATTAGATGAGTTTCAGTCTCACTTATTCAGTAAAATGTATTGTGTTTTATTCATAAATTACTGAAAAATAATTTATTGAAAAAATTAACATAATAAATATTCAACTTATTTTTTCAGTAAATTGTAGATGGAAAAGAAACAATTTGCTGGAGAAAAAACGTGGATTTTATTTCGCTTAAGTAATCTGATATGATAATTTACCTAATTCTATAAATCTATTTAAGACTAATTTTCTGCAATTTTTGGTGATGGATGCCAAATGTTGCTATGCATGTGAATACATAATATTAAGTTTGACACGTGAAATTCTGAACGTTTTAATGTGATACCTTTTCAATTTCTTTGGTTTGAGGTTGGGTACACAGCCTCTTAGAAAATCAAATTGCATGTTTGGGTTGGGACTGAAATTCTGAATTGATTCCTGAATTTGTGTATGCTAATTACTTAACTACATGAAATCAGTCGACCTGCATACCAGATCTTCACTGTTGCAACATGGGGATTTCCGGTGTTCATGTCATACAAAAGTCGCCAAATCTAGTAATTAGTAAAGGTTTGAAAATTTTTCGTAGACTGGCTACTCCATAATGTCCGATTACTTATATGTGGTTAAGAAAAAAGAAATACTTTGCCCATCTTTAATGTACATGAAAAATTAGGAAAAGTCAGAAGATGCATTTGTGTTAGACAATATTGTTGTTCTATAATCGAAACTTCATTCATGAGGGTATATGAATGATAAAAGACTTTATAAAAATAAAGGAGAGGTGATTAGCTACATCATCCAATCACTGTTCTGTTTATTCTTGATTAGTACATGGACAAATGCAAGGAATTCACCACCTCAAAATTGTTCAGGTCTGTGTCCCTCAAAGCATCTCAGGGGCTTGAGTGGGTGGGCACTTGTCTTGATAAAGTGGGGATTTCATCAATGAATCGTTTTCCTTCTAGGCGATAGCCTAAATATATTGTAGTAAAAGGGAAATGGTTTGTGAGTTGTTTAGTGGGTATGATCTGTTATTGTACGTCAAGCTTGATACGTCATGGACATGAACTGACAAACTGTCATGCTCGCGACATCAAGCTTGTTGGCTAAGCAACAATGATGGAAAGTGGAGGACGGAGATTTAGTTGTAAGAATAGGTCTTCTACACACTAGTTTCTCTTGCATAAATCGACCTAAAATTCTATAACTACCAGTGTAATCCTCATCAATAGATAAAAATATTCTATTTGATCAAAATCTTGGGTATGTCACGTATGTGTTGCTTCCAAAGCTCCATTCCCATGAAGGTGATTGTTTGAAGCTCCACTTCTCAAGAGTGTTGATTCATCATTAGACGACATGTCTGACCATCACCAACCTTCTCTTGGTTGATAGAAGCATCTTAGGAGATGCTAGTTGGGTAGTATGAGGTTATTACAGTTGGGGGTATGTATGTTTCAATTTCAGGTAAAATCTCAAATCAAACTTGGTAAAACTTCAAATCAAATTATGAAGATGAGTTTGACTAACTTTCAAAATTGAATTATTTTACCTATTAGAACCAAATCATATTAAACCACGCAGAATTGGTTTGATACGATTCAATTTGTGGTTTATTTTTTTAATAATATATATATATATATAATAAGGTTTTTTTAACACATAATGTTAATTAGATTTCTTATATTCTTTTAATATAATATTAATATATATAATATAAATATTTAACATATATAATGGTATCATATAATGTCACATGTTACGTATATTAATATTGGATGTAAATATTTAATGTACATATATAATATAGTGGTTCAGTTTAGTTTGGTTAAACCACCTAAATTGAACCATATAGATAGGTTGGGTGATATTTCTAATTGAATCGAACTACTAAATTTGAAAAATTGAATCTAACCATTAAAAAAAATTCACGATTAATCGATTTGAATATATACCTTTAATTATACTTCAACAAGTAGGATATTTATTCGATATTATATACCTCAACAAAGATCCTCTAGAAACTCAAGTCAAGGCAGATTACTAGAATTATGGAGAGTTGGTTCGTATTGGATTAAATTTTAGATTGTTATCAACTCATTTTTTGTACTTGTTGGATGTACAAATTTCCCCTCCCCACCATTTAACCTTGGTTTGCTGACTAAGGGATGGTTCCCATTGCAACAAGAACTAAGTCGGGTCAAGTGTTCTTGGGACACCCAGACAATGCCTTCAATTTCGGTTTGTACCTACATCATTCATCTATTTACTAGATCAACATTGCTTTTTAGGAGAAGATTGCAATTGAAAAAAAAAGGTATTGCCACAATAATAACTCCTACTATCAAAATTGTAGTTTCTAAGCCTTATCGGGATCCTCCAATGGTTCTCATACCGATTGTTCCACTTTCACTTTAATTAAGAGGCTTGTGGTATCGCACACTTTCCATGTGAAACAAGGCCTACTACATGATTAGAAAGACAAAATCAAATTAAAGCCGAAGTTAGAGAAAGTAAAGTCAAGCTATTATTCAATCAACATAACATAGTTCAGATTCACTGCAGAATATCATTATAATAGTATTTGCCGGAGCATTCATTATAGGTTGTCTTAATTAAATGGTTCTAGATTTGATGGCCTTTCCTGATTGAAGAAGAGATTGAATGCATTTTTGAAGGGATTCCCCTATCAAATTAAATTAAAGGAGGCAACTATTAGGAGTAGGACCGTATGGGAGGAACTTAGGCAAGGATAAGCTAGCTTGGCTAAGCAGGAGGGGAGGTCCGAATGAAGTCAAGTAGTAAATCTTTTGGGGAGACAAGTTAGAGTTTGCCTTTATAGAAAAAAGGCTAGTTGGTCCGCTAGTCAATAATTCCTACCAGCACGTGGGTGAAATGTACCTCTACAAGTAAGGGATAGTGGTTGGTCCTGTCCAAGGAGTCAATAACGTGCCAAAGAAGGTAGTGCTGGTGAGCGGAAGTGCGAAATGGTGAGATTTGAAGCCTGCAATTCTCATCGGTAGAAAGCAACCCTTTACTATATGGCAAGGCTCGGTACCAACATTGGCTATTACTCTCACTAGCTTTATGTTTTCTGTAAGCTTCTTTCTTGCGTGCTTGAGTTCACCTTCTATTATTGTTACAATGGCGCTGATGATATGGTATGAAGCAGATCAAATAAAGGAGCTATTCTATTTGAATGACATTATGCTTCCTAGGTCAAGGTCAGACGAGGATCCTGAGAAGTGCTTCTTTTTCTATGCATTCTAGGGCTCAATTCCTGTTGGGTGGAATATAATTTCTAGATATGACCATCTAAGTTTCCTAGTTAGTTGCCAGATCCTAAGACTACTTATGGTAAGCAAGAATTACTCTGTGACTTCAACATTGAGATGAAGTTAAGTGACTTATCTTGGTGTTCGACTAATTCTTGACGATTTTCCAACAAAACCTTGAGAAAGGAAACTCTCGTATCCACATAGAATGGGATGTCTTATTATACTTAACCATTTTAAAACTATCCCTTCTACTGATCCAATGGCTCTTGTAATGTTGTTAGGTCATCAAAGAAGCTCTAATTATTTCATTCTACAAGATGTGCAGTAGAGGTGTTATAGAATACACTTAGTGAGTTAGGTCGTCGTACATATTATGTTCACACAAAATAACACAGATCAAGAACTTGATATTATGTGTGCATAAGAATGGATGAAAGCAAACAAATCATAGAACAAGATCCCTTGGGGTCATCTGAGTGGTTACGGGTCCAAAATTTGGTTTTAGTAGTTGTGACCGTGCCCCTGTCTGGGGGATCCGGCGTGGGGTCTCGTCAAAGGGAGGAGGTCACAGCCATGTCAAGATGGCGAAGACGCGAGATGAGATAAAATAAAAAGGAAAAGGAGTTGTCACCTAGTCTTTTAAGGGAAAGACGAGGAAAACCACAAACAAATCACAAAAAGTGAATGAATGAGATGCAAACGTGAAGGCCAGATGTCTACTAACCAGAGGATGGGTAAGGATTCCTATTACGCACGGGGAAGGTGTTAAGCACCCTCGTACATCCGAGAAACTTGGTCTTTCTAGTCTGATTCGCTTGCTAGATGCTAAATGAATGTTTACTATGCCTAGATTGTGTTCTAATCATGTTGATATGAATGCCAAGACAAGACTAGATGGATGTATAAGAGGGTACGCGAAAACTGCGAAGAAATCTTCGTGAAATGATGATATCACAAAGTATGACACAACAAAGAAAATCAAATGAAATGACGAGGTTTCTAGCGAGAAGGGTTCGAAAAATCACACAGGTCTCAAGAATGTCAAAAATGCAACTGACTCAAGTCGTTAGAATCAAAGAAAGTATCGCAGAAATCAAGGTGGGAAAGCTACATAGAAGTCCACAGAAAACAGGAAAATTGTAACATGTGAAGAAATTCACATAAAATGACGATGTTTTTGTAAAGAATGGTTCAGAAAACTATATCGATGTCAAGGGGATCAAAAATATAACAAACCCAAATCATTAGTAGTGTAGAAAACATCAAAGAAATCGAAACGGAAAAATTGCAAAGAAATTCTCATAAAATAGGCAAATGGTGAGATGAGAAGAAAATCACATAAAATGACGATGTTTTTGTAAAGAATAATCCAGAAAACCATACTAAGGTCAAAAAGATAGAAAGTGAGGTCAACCTAAGTCATCAGAATCATGGAAAAGATCGTGAAAATCAAAAACGGAAAATAATCCGTGGTGGGGCCAATGTCGGCCTTCAGGTCTGTTAATATACGCTCTCGGGCGATGAAATCCAAATTAAATCGAAAAAATCCAAAAACATGGAATAAAGATAGTCAAATCGAATATCAGATGAAGGAATCCAAAGATAGATGGGAGAAAAATCTACGAAAGAATGCATGAAATGCAGACTTATTCAAAAAGAATGGACTAATGTGCAAATACAGCAAAAATCATATAAAATGCATGAAAATGTACCTAAATGGGTAAAAGATGCTAAGGAATGCTTTGTATAGAGGTTATGCATGACTTGATGCAATAACTGACAAACATGTGCATGAATTGATGACTCAAGGGTAATTTGGTCATTTAGTGGTCAAATGTGATAAATGCATGCATGAGGATAATGCATGGTCTAAGGTATGCCAAAATGTAAGAGAAATGTCAGGAAAAAAGAAAACATGCAAAAGAAAAGGTCTTGAAACAATAAAACAATGTAAAAACTATAAAGGACAAGTATCGGGACCAAAACATAAAATTCACAAAAAAGGATGAAAACTTGGATCAAAATGCATTCAGAAACTTCTATCCTAGTGTACAGATGATGGATCAATGGAAAATGTGACACTAGGATGTGAGAATTGTACTTAGATAATTCTCTGAAAACTCTGGGTCTAATGTGCCAAATTCACAGAAAGAGAAAGTTCATGGTTAAAAATGTGTTTAAAAAGTCTTATCTTAATGTTAGAATGTAAAATTTAAAGAAAATGTGGCTATGTGATGTTTCATGTGTGAAAATTGTACTTTTGATAATTTTTTGAAAACCTAAGGTCTACTATGCAAAATTCCCATATAGGGTGAAAATCTGACAAAAATGTGAAATCAGATATTCATTTATATTGCAAACAGGATGTTTTGATGAAATCTTCACTCAAGTGATGATTTTACATGTACATGTGATCAATACATGGGAAAAATATTAAAACGTGATTTAAAATGCAATAAAAACTATCATTAATGATTTAAGAAAGCTTCAGGGATCTAGATGTAAATTTTCCTATCTAAAAAGCATTATAGATTGAATTTAGTGACTGATTTGCAAGATTTTAGGACCAAAATGTGATAAAACTTATGATTTTTACATGATCAGTGTAATTATGGCTAACTTTAAGGTCTAAAATGTAAATTGTACAATGGAAACTATTTTCAAAGAACTCTAGGGGCAAAATGCAAAAGTTCAGGACTTAAATACAAAGAAAACATGATCTCAGAGGTTTAAGTGATAAAACATGCATGAATAGGACTAAAAATGCAATTAAAAGTTAAATAGGGCAAAATGTGCAATATTTACAATGCAATTTTAAAATAGGAAAATGTAAGGGTCACAAAATAAATTTCTATAACTTATTTGCAAAGAAAACATAAATACAGGGGTCTAACTATGAAGATACAAAAATATATAGGACTAAAAATGAAATTGAAACTTAAATAAGACAAATCATGCAATATTTACAAAAATAATAAAGAAATGAAACTTATTTAAATCTTTAGGGGCTTAAACACAAAAATACGGGACCTAAGTGTAATAAAAAAGGACCTAAAAATAATAAAAAATGACCTAGATGCAAGAAAGGACTTGGATGTAAGAAAAAAGGACTTAGATGCAAGAAAAAGGACCCGAAAGAAATTCCAATGACCTAAATGTAACGATAATTTGGACATATGTGCAATTAATGAAAACTAAAGAAATTATTGTTAAATCAGGCTGTTTCGAAGATCGCCGACGCTCCCACTCCGGCGAGCCTCTAGCGGCGGGAAGGTGGTGGCTGTGGTCGGAAAAGCTGGAGGACGTCACGGTGAGCTCCTCCATGGCTGTGGGTTAGACACCTCGGGCTCTGGTGAGCGGCCACCGACGTCGGAGAAGACGACAGAGAGGCGTCTAGAGGCGGTGTGATGGCTGGGATGATGCGGCGAGCACCAGAGGACCTTTGGGGCAGCACAACGAGGTTGTGGGAAGTTGCGGGTGAGGCTGGAACGGCATGGGGCGCTCCCCCCTTCGTAAGCTCCGGCGAGACGCCCTGTCGATGTCGGGGGAGAGGTTGCAGCGGCGGAGGGGCTTGGGAAACGATTGGAAAAGCTCTGGGCGCCCGCGGTGATGCTCCTGGATGTTGCGGGCGGCGTTGGAACGGCGTGGGTCGCTCCGCCCTTCTTTGACTCCGGTGATGGGTGCAGCGGCGACGACAGGAATCATCTGGCCATAGGGAAGCCAAGAAGTCCTCCTCTGAGCGACGGAGGCTCAAGGAGGAAGGGGGAGAAGATGAGAGGCAAGAAGGCCCGTAGGGCCTTTTATTGGCCAGATGGTTTGAGACATCGTCGGTGGTGGTGAACCCACTACCGGAGGAGGAGGAAGGCGGTGCACAGGGCCTTTAAATCTACTAAAACTCGATCTAGGAAGCTTGCATGGACTCTACAGATGACAAAAGGAATATGCAAAGCTGAATGGGGAAGGAATTACCTGGATGGTGGTCTGGTTGTCCTCCAGCAACGGCGACGGCGATGGCACTCCTGCGGGCTGCTCTGGCTGTGGAGGTCAGGGCTTTTTGGGACTGCAAAAGGATGGGTGGAAGGCTCTAATGGTGGAGAGATTGGTTGGGTGGTCTGAGTGCTCTCGCAGGGGTACTTTCTCAGGTTCTCTCCTCTCTCCGGCGATTTCTGTTCTCCCCTCCTGTCGTGGTTCCCTCCCTCTTAGTTGGTGGCTCCTCAAGGTTTTTAAGGGAGGTGGAAGGTGCAAGGGGATCGTGGGTGGTGATTGCAATTGACAAGAACGTGAGAAGGAAGGAGTGGTAGGAGTGATGGTGGCAGTTGGGGAAGAAGGAGACTATTCATTTATTTTTCGCGTTTCCTAAGTTTTTAATTGAGGTAGGGATGAAATAATGTTGGACGAAACAGGCCTTGCTTTTTGGGCTTTTGTTTTTTTGTTTTTTGGTTTTGCTTTTAGGTTTAGGTTTTTAGGGTTTTGAATTTTTTGGGTTTAGATTTTTGATTTTAGGTTTTTAATTAGGTTCATGAGTTTTTGGTTTTAGGTTTTTAATTAGGTTTATGATTTTGGTTTTGTGATTTTAAAGTTTAATTGTTTGGTTTTAGAAATTTTTTTTTTAGGATTATTGTTTTTCTTTTAGGCTTTTTGTGTTTTAGGGTTTAAAGATTTTAATTATTTTAGAGGATTTTTAGGGTTTTGGATTTTAATTAGAGTTTTTAGTTTAATTAGGGTTTTTGGGTTTTAATTGGAATTTTGAATTTTAATTTAGGGTTTTTAGATTTTAATCATGGTTTTAAATTTAATTAGGATTTTTTGGATTTTAATTAGAATTTTTGAATTTTAATTTAGGGTTTTTGGATTTTACTCATGGTTTTTAGTTTAATTAGGGTTTTTGGATTTTAATTAAAGTTTTGGGTTTAAATTAGGTTATTTTTGGATTTTAATTAAATTTTGGGTTTAAATTAGGGTTTTTAAATTTAGTTAAGTGACTTTAGGGTTTTTTGAGTTTTAATTTAGGTTTTCCTTGAAATTAAATGGATTAAAGTGGTTTAAAATGAATTTTATTTGGTTTTGACTTTAATTAGGGTTTTCACTTGATTAATTTTGATTTTAAGTTGATTTTGTTTAATTTTTGTTTTAATTAGGGTTTTACTTAATTAATTAGGTTTTTAAGTGGATTTTGGTTGATTTAATTGGATTTTATTCAATCTTGACCTTAATTAGGATTTTAAGTAGATTTAGTTGGATTTTGTTTAATTTTTGTTTTAATTAGGGTTTTTGCTTGGATTAAGTTAGAGTAGGCTTGTGTGGGCCTAATGGGTTTGAATGGGCTTGAGTGGACTTAAGTGGGCCTAGTGGGCTTGTGTGGACCTAGTGAGCTTGTGTGAACTTGAGTGGGCTTGAGAGTTTAGAGTTTTTGTGGAGTTAGGGTTTAAGGGTGGTAGTTGCAACCAGAGTATCTTCCAGAGAAACCTGTTGTCAAGTGACTGCAAAATCGGAATGTCTACAACAGTGCAAAAAAAAAAAGGATTTATGTAGTTTTTAGTTATAATGGAAAATTTCTATGAAAAGCTGGAGGGGTTGTCTGGAAGTCTGATCACTTGGTGGATTGTCCCATCAATTGCGAAGCCTTTCACTGCGTTTTTCAATGATACTGGCATGAGGGTGATCGTTCTTCCTAGCCTGACTGGAGGGGTGGAGTATCACCCTACTTGTGTCTTGCACTAGTTTGGTTTCCACTAGGATGCTTTTGAACAATCTCCCATGCCTGCTATCTTCCAGCTGTATCTTCAGAATTCCACTGCCATGACTGCTGAGTTGGCTCGTCTGTTACGAACCAGCGTGCGCTCCAATGATCTGACTCTGGTGAGAGGCACATGCTATTCTGAGGCATATAGGGCATATACATAGGTGGATTGGCCAATCAGTGAAGTAGCTCCTGACGCTCCTCTGTTCAACAATGCTAGCAGCTCGAAGAGGCCCCGAACTGGAAGGAATAGCTGATTCGAACATATGTAGTGCATTTCTATAATTTCTTTCAATGATTGTACTCTTGAAATTGAATTTGAATGAAGAATACATGCTCTTTCACTGTGTGCCCTTTATTTCCTTCTGTGACCAACTTCTTTGAATAGCTCTCCTGTATCATTGGGATCAGCCAAAACATCTACCTCATTGAGGACGTAGATTGGATACATTATCGTGACTTGTCAGGTTGCTGTCATAATTGATGGCATGAATCATTGTGAAATATTTGATGGGTGCTTTTTTAGGACTTCAGGATTATAAGTATTCTAGGATGAAAAATCCTTTATTATGTTTTTCTTAAACATTCTTTTTTATAAAAGAAACCAATATCTTTTCATACACTTCCGTTCAAAAACGTTTCATTGATGTACTTTATAACGGACATGATCTTTAATAATTATATTTCAACAATAATTAATAATTAACAATGAGTATAAACAAGCTTTCTTACGAAGACCACCATTTTTCTTATTCTCGTTTTCTCCTTCCTTTGTATAACATATAAAAGAGAGAAATCTAAGAACAAAGAGGCTTCCAGCTGAGTGGAATTCTTGGAGGCATTTTAATAAAATATATTTTTTTTCAATTAACATTAGCTGTTATGAGTATCCAGATACCTTAATCTGAAATACAAGGTATTCAAGGGAACTATTACTTGTCTTGAAATTTAAGGTAGAACTCGTATTCTTTAAGCATGTTGATCAGATTGGTACATGTCTTTTTTACCCTTTTAAGTCCAATCCTCAACCACTAGATTAGAGTTGATGCACGATTCAAGAAAGAAATATTGGAACAAAATTGCACGTCTCATATAGAGTCCACATCGCCTACTCCCATATTTAATATAATCCATGTATATGGTCCACTTTGAGAATTTTCAGCTGTGGTCGACTGCAGTTGTGCTCCTCTGTGTATTTTAAAAAAAAATTGCTACGGTAAAAATACCACAATAAAATGTGTGTGGTGCACTTGAAATCGACTACTGCAGTAGAAACTTCCCTTTGCCACTTCTCCATATTACATAGTTTAGTCATTCCGTGTGACACGGAAATTTAATTATCTATTTTTAATTATAAATTATGTAAGTAATTGTAATATTGTATAAATAGTTAATTAATAGATAATTTATTATTTCTAAAGTATGTGGAGGTTTGTTGGCTTTCTGTGTGTCTATTTGTAGTTGTAGGATTAATGTAGAATCTGATCAAAGATGCACAGTTACTTTGATCTACGTATGTGTTCTTTTTTCTCTTATCTTTTTCTTTTCTTTTCTTTTCTCTTTCCCCACCCCTTACGTGCGAGACTCCTCCTTCTTTACTATCTTTTCGTCTTTATTTCTTCTCTCCTCACCCGTGCCACCACAAAAAACCTATGTTGTCCCGTCCCCTCCGTCGAGAGGGTGATGGGGCCAACAGTCGACGTGATGCGGGGAGGAGGAAGAGATAAAGAGGAATGGGAGCCGAAGGAAGGAGGCAAGTGGAGGGAAGGTAAGTCAAGCTGAGAGAGGGGGAGAACCAGAGAAGCCACAGAGGGAGTACAGTCGTGGCGGTGCAATGAAGACTGGAGGCACGCCACATGGAGCGGGGAGCTCGTTGGAGCTACGTGGGCTCATCGGAGGAGGTACACGACCCCTCCCTTCTTTCTTTTCCTTCGTTTTAGAAGATAAGGTTAAATGTATGAAAATAACGTAAAAAGTATGATAAAATCATAAAAAATTATGTGAATGCATGAAATGTGATGGACTACATGTTTATGATGAGATCATGCCAATTGGTGGCGTTTTTCGTGGGTTTATATGGATTTTTCATATGCATGCTATAGTAAAATAATATGAGCTCTATGTTTTTAATATTTTATTGTGAGAAGCATGCTTAATGGATTGATGAATAGTTTGAAGGGTTTTGAAGTAGACTTAGAGATCTACATCTTATGTTTTATTCATGATTTATGTGGTATGTTTGTTAGGTCTGTTGGAGGTCTAAATTTCGACGAAAATATGGTTAGGGCTCTAGAGGACGAATTCTGGAAATGGGCATTTTGATATGCCGAATTGGATTTGACATGCCATTTTACTATCAACATTCGACCAGAGACCTAGAATCAATAGGCCAAAAATATTTGGTCTTCTGTTTTAGGAGATTTTGGTCGACCGAAGGTATTTTGGTCGATCGAAATAGGGATTTTCGGACGACTGAACCCCAAATTTAGTTGACCGTTCTGGGTGTTGATACCCGGTCAGTACACCGAATTGGTATGGTTTGTCGAACCAGACCCTTGGGTCATATAATTAAGAGTGCATGAAAAATGACAAATAAATGATTTGAATGGATAATGGGCATGTATTAATGATGTTTTTCCCATATGGATGACATGGAGGAATATGAAATTCAAATAAATAAAATTGAATATGGTTTTAAACTTGAGGCCTTAAAGATGAACAGAAATCGATAAATGTTTAGCTTAATGTAGTTTTTGGGCATGAGACCCAATAATGGATATGAATGTAAGGTTTTACATGATTTTGAGTCTGAAATCCAAATGGAGGGTTATGTTTGCATGGAAATGATCCTCTGCAAAGAAAAGAGAATATGCAATGGTTTTAAAAGAAAACCTAAGAGTTTTCAAAAAGAAATGATAATGTGTTGTGGAACCACGACGGGTTGGTGTCGACAATGTGGTAGGAGATGAGACTAATGAAACTAATTGTCAGATATGACTGTGGTTGCCAGTGGGAGACCACGAGGGGTTGGTGTCGACAATTGGTATGAGACCGATTGTTAGATATGATCGTGGTCACTGAGTTTGAGATGGTGTAGGCTGAGCTTGGGTATATGAACCTAGCCAAAAGGACGTCAGAAAAAGGCGTCTCCCCGTGCATATGAAGTAAAATTGAGGACGATTGGCCGAGACGGTGTCTTCCTACATGGGGAACTTCACCACTGAATTGCTTTTGCTTCATGAGCCTTCGCTTCCCCCTTTGATGCCCTACTTCACCTCTGCCAACCTCGTCGCCTTCCGTTGGAGTCGATGGATCAATTCTCCAACGAGGTGGAATGGGAGGACGATATAGCAAGTTTCCTTTCCGTTGGAAGGCATAAATGAACTTCCTATGCCACTCTTATACTTCTCCAATCAAGCACCAGACCATCAAACACCTTCACATCGGGATTCAATCCAAGTTCAACAACTGGAGTGGTGATGGGTCATGCGATTCCTGACAATAGTGGAAGTCGATGAGCAATCTTGGCGAGAGGAGCTGGCGGTTCCGGTTAACGGAATCAGTTGGCGAAAATCATCGGCATGGGGTCCAAGAATCCAGATGATTATAACCAATTCTTGGTTCCTTGATTTGACCGTTCTCTGATTTCTTGGTTTCTATTTGGATTCCTTAACAATCCCAATTTCATCCTAGGGCATATAATCTTTTGGGCTAATTTGTCAAAAATACCCTTCCCTTGCATTTTATCATTTCTCCCTTTATTTTCGGATTTTCATGATTTTTATGATTTTTAGATTTGTGTTGGGAATTTATCGCCCGATGGCGTACATTAACAGGCTTAACAATGCTGACATGGATCCATCCAAATGTGGATTATTTTTCCCTTTTCGACTTTCTCGAGCTTTCCAAGTTTCTGCTGTTTTGGGAATGGAACAGAGCCTTATTTTCTATCTTGAGTTAGAGACCTATATACCTTGAGAGTGTTTGGAGTAGAAAGCTTGATAGGACACATTTAGAAGATGAGAGAGTGCATGTTAGAAGCATTTATGTGCATGTGTGCCATTCATGCCACCTTAACAAACATTTGCATAGCACTCACATTTCTTTTCCTATTTTGTCTCTATTTCTTCTCTTCTCTCACGAATTAGCCTTTTCTCTTCTCATCGTAGAGTCTTGAGCGCGAGTTCCTAGGCCGAAGTCCGTGTGATCCTTTTGTTGACCTCAGTTCTGAGGCACTGTTCTTGACTGTCCTTCCTTGAGTTATTCGTCACTTTCGATGATAACTCCTCGTAGGTGTCATCACCCTATCTACGATCACAATCCTATTCTTACTCACTCATGATCCATCATGACCTAGCGAGCTATTGAGTCTCTTGTACCAGTTGCTTTGGAGGGGATCTTTGTTTTTGCTCCTCCTTCCTCCCTCATTTTGACATCTATTACTTCATCTACTCTCCACAAAAGTCACTTTTAGGCACGTGGAGTTTCCTACCATTTGGTTTCGGAACACTGGTAGACCTTGATTTGTTTGGAGCCCGCAACTGAAGCAGTCACAGTAACCACCACAAGGATTCCTAATCTGACAGTGTCCTATCCTTTGGTTAGCTTGACCCCTTTTGACACCTAGCTCACTGCGATAGTCTCTTATGTAGGAACTCTATCCACCAGATCTTTAAACTTCTAGCCCCCTTGGACATCCCTTCCGCTTGCTATTCCAACCTTTAGTACTGCAACGGATGGCTCTATCGCTGTGCAATCTCAATAACTTCTGGCCCTTGTACAGAGGTTGTAAAATATGCCTTTCTCTTTGGATCCTACTCTGACCGCATCTATCTATCTTATTCTTCAAGTTCCATATCAGCCAACTCACACATTTCATGCTGCACCCATCACACCACCATCGCAGCCGTCGCCACAGCTTCTTGCTGCTTTGACGATAGGCGCTACGTCTTTGCCATTAGCATCATCATCGTTATACACACAACATATTCCTCCATCTGCTGGTGGCCAACCTTTTGGGCTCGTGGGGGTACAACCCGCGAACTCAGCCATACCGTTACAACAATTGTTGCTCTCGCACACAACACCACGTCTAACACAGCATGCTCCCATTCTCACACCGTTGCATCAGATTAAGGCTTTACACTACTAGAAAAATAGGAAATTGCGAGGACATATGTCCTCGCTAAGTCCTCCCAATGTCCTCACAGTTTCCTCGCTAATGACCTTTGCGAGGACAATAAGTCCTCACAAAATGCATCATCGTTAAATTTCAATTGCGAATAAATTTCCTAGCGAAATCATCGTAAGAAATTTTGCGAGGACTTGGTGAGGACAGAAAGTTCTCGTTATGTCCTCGCTATTAGTAGCAATTTCCTCACAATGTCCACGCTATGTTCTCACAAAAAATTTAAAAAAATAATTAAAAAATAAATAATTGCGAGGACTTAGTGAGGAAAATGTCCTCGCTAAGTCCACTCAAGTTATAAAAAAAATTTAAAAAAATTAAAATTTTCTGTTAGACACGTATTTCATATCAGCAACGTAGTAAAAATAAAGCCACAAAAATGAAGATAAAAGGAATGAAGAGAACACCATGCCCTTGTTTTTTCTTATATCTACTTACTAAACCATTTTGAATTCAGGCATACCTGTGATCCCTTCTTGAAATCGCTTATATCAAATGAATAATTTGATATGCATTCAAATATTATCTAAATAAATAGAAGAAGGATTTGTCCAAAGTCCAAACAACACCATAAGGAGAATGATTTGAGGCAGTTTTGGCTGTTTTAAGGATACAAACAAATATAATCAGCATACCTTCTTCACCACCCCGATGACCTGGCAACATAATAAAGTGAAGAATTGTTATATATAGGATACTAACATACAACTTCAGGAAAGAAAAATGCAACATAATAAGGATAAAATACATATTTTAAGTCAATTGGCATGGCTAGTGGATCCTATGGTGGTTGTAGGATCTTAATTAAATCCAGTTACCTGACATAAGTATTCACAGCTGTAGTGGAATTTCATTGAATTAATAACTCAAAATTTCTATAATAGTAAATTGATGCATAAATAGAATTATAAAGATAGAATTGTTCATGATCCCCAGCTTGAAGTAGCATAATAAAAAAATAATTGAAGCTTACCAAAGCAAGGGAAAAATTTGAATGAAGTAATGCTCCTACTCCTATAACCATTTTGAAATTCCTTAATTCATCTTGTTTACTGCAAGGACCACATGTAGGAAGTGTGTACCTTCACAGAACACATTATAGTGAGTGGTATTCATAACGAGTCAGTAATAATATATTCTGAGCATCAGTAAATAATCAAACACTGTATTAGTTCGTTAAATCAAAATTATGTTTTTAATTTACATGAATTTTGTGACAACTAGGCTTGATTATCCATTTTTATTATAAACCATGTAATTATTTGCAATATTGTGTATAATGATTTATTAATGGATAATCTGTTGTTTCTTGGTTGTGTGAGGTTGTGGTTGGCTTTCTGTGCATCTGCTTGTGATTTGGGATCCATGTGG
>JAMKQA010043323.1:0-19997 GCA_024699735.1 Posidonia australis | reverse complement strand
TTGATGGAGAATTGTTGTATGGACATTGACAAAGTTAATTTATTGAAGTTAGATATATTTATTTATGTGTTGTTCAACTATCAATGATTCATGATATTATTCATGTTATATATTTATTTATGGTTGTATTTTATTCATGATATATGTGTATTGATGGAGAATTGTTTAGCACATTTATTTACGATATTTTAAGTTTAATTAAAAATTTATTTTCTTCAAAAAAATGAAAATAAGTTGGAGGATCCATTAAACCCAAGATTCGGACCTAGACCCGTTATCTTTATAAGTCTGGATTTGCGTCTGAGTCCTAAATTTAAGACCTAGACCCAGATCCAGATGTAGACCTATGAAATAAGATGAATCTAGGTCTAGGTATAAGTAGATCCGATCCAAACTCGACCCCACTCTAGATAATTTAGTTTGCGAGCCGCTGAAGTGAGATGGTACGTAATCTAAAAATGCTACCATTAAGAAGCCACGGAAATCCAGAGGCCCTAGTGGACCCCCTCAGCCCTTCCTTACAGATGGTTCTGACTAGAATTTCAACTTCCATAAGCATGTACATCACAAGATTAGAACTGACCCGTCACTCCAAGATACAGCCTAACTAAAACTTAACGTTTATATAATATATATACATGCAAATAGAACATTTATGCGGCACCTACTTATATAAGTTTTTTTTCTGACACCCTCGTATGTGTCTATGTATAATAAACTCAAATAGTTGAATTGATCAAGATAAATAGGTTTCACATCTCCCTCTTTGATCAAATTTTACCGAAGATACGTTCTTTAAAAAAAAACCTGTACTCAAAATTAAGCAGTGACCAAATGCAACTAAAGGCATGTGTAATCATCACAAATACCCACGTCGAAGAGACCCCAGACAACCCCACCACACATGAGAGGTCAGAGGAGGGAGGTGGGAGGAGAGGGGATTGTGGACGGAACGGCAGTGCAATCCGCCCCGATAAATAAATTTTCATATAAATTATAAACAAAATCTTCTCTCTCTTTCTCTGAGTCGATAGATAACTAATTACTCATTAAACTAATCCAACCCTGCAGTTATGAGTTGCAAATCACTCCAGCCAAAGAGAGAGAGAGGGGAGGAGGATCAGAAGCAAACTGATAGTTTTTAGGGAGAAACAACTCAAGCACACACCCACAAGAACTATACACAACAAGAGAGAGAGAGAGAGATTTGGGGATCCAAGAATAACCTTTTCTTACGCTTTCTTCCCTTTTCCACTCCTCTTCACTCCCTGAAGAAGCACATTTCCTCCAAGAAGGAAAGCAAGAAAGGAAAGAAAAATCCATGGCCTGAAAAGATCTTTGTCTCCGCCACCACCCCCACCTCCTCGACCCCCAAAGCTCGAAGCTCCACGCCTCCACCTCGATCTCACCAATGGGAGCTCGCTGCTCCAGGCTTTCCTTCTGCTTGTGGCAGCACCCCAAGCTCTCCCCCTCCGCCATCGACTCCAACGACCAAAGTCTCCTCCTCCTCCTCCTTCTCCTCCTCTGACGATGATAATGATGATGATGTGTGATTTGTATGTTTTCGTTTGTAGGGAATGGGGACGGAAATGACGAGTCCGACTCGGTGCCGGTGTTCCGGGAGTACGCCTTCGAGGAGCTCCGGGCGGCGACGTCGGGTTTCATATCGGACAACATTGTGTCGGAGCACGGGGAGAAGGCTCCCAACGTCGTGTACCGTGGGTGGATGCCGGACCACAGGATGATCGCCGTCAAGAGGTTCCAGAAGTCCGCCTGGCTTGACTCCCGCCAATTCATGGTTCGCACCTGGTTTCCCGATCTCCCGGGGTGGCCTGAGATGAGGTTGTGTTTTGGGTCTTCTTGTTTGCGCTTATGTTTGAGGTTGTGAGATGCAGGAGGAGGCGAGAGTCGTTGGGCAGCTCCGCGACGGCCGGCTGGCCAATCTGATTGGGTGCTGTAGTGAGGGGAATGAGAGGCTTCTCGTTGCGGAGTTCATGCCTCACGAAACTCTAGCCAAGCATCTCTTCCACTGTAAGGAGAAACCCCTTATATCTTTTCTTTGGAAGAAGTCATTGTGTTGAATTTGGTAGATTCCTTCGTATGAACACAATCCACCGTGCTATTTCAAGTGTGATCATCATTTTTTTAATGTTTGACATGGTTTATTTGAAGTTTTTTTTTCGTGTCTCTGATATCTAATGCATGCTATTTGTATGGAATCTATTTTAGGACTTGGTTAGTCTATAAATAGAATTGTACAAGTTCTGATGTGAATGAGGGGGTGGATGATTTGGCAGGGGACACGCAGCCTATGAAATGGGCAATGAGGCTAAGAGTGGCACTGTATCTGGCACAAGCTTTGGAGTACTGCTGTAGCAAAGGGCGGACTCTATATCATGACCTCAATGCATACAGAGTACTTTTTGATCAGGTAAAGTGGTCTATGCCTGTTGGTGGTTTGTTTGCAAGGTGGCATCAGTCATGTTTAATCATCTCCTTTGATTGCTTATCACTAGTAAATGTTTCACAGGAAGGCAACCCCAGGCTTTCATGTTTTGGGCTCATGAAAAACAGTAGGGATGGGAAAAGCTACAGCACTAACCTGGCCTTCACACCTCCAGAGTACTTGAGAACAGGTGCATGTGATAATTATGCTATCCATGATGAAACTAAAGCAATAAAGAATTATATGTTATTTAGAAAAACTAGTGTTGTAGAATTACATGTTTATCCTAGAATTCAGGAAAACCCGAAGATTTATTAGGCATATAGAAGGATTGAATGGCTTGTGTTTTCATGTGGTTCTGTTTTTTTTTTTATTTGCTTGCAAATTTACCAACTCTTCTTATATGCCTTCTCTTGATAAGCATTTCCAAGCTGCTAGTTTTACTAATAACAATAAAAATCTTTTTATGAAAAGAATTATAATGGAAAATATTATGTTTATAAACGATATAACATTAGATGCTCTGTTTTGCAGGGCGAGTGACACCTGAAAGTGTGGTTTACAGTTTTGGTACCCTGTTGCTGGATCTTCTCAGTGGAAAACACATCC
Organism: Posidonia australis; assembly: GCA_024699735.1. NCBI lineage: Eukaryota > Viridiplantae > Streptophyta > Magnoliopsida > Alismatales > Posidoniaceae > Posidonia > Posidonia australis. The sequence continues at coordinate 16,942 of JAMKQA010043323.1, read as the reverse complement.
CTCCAAGTCATGTATGCCTTTCAATTAGTAGTAAATTTCAATTTCAGCTTGAAAAGTTGAATGTATAAGCTTTCTGTCTATGGCCACATAGTTGAACAACTTTGTTGGCATGCCATTTTCTATAATCTAGATGATCCAATCCCTCAAGCTTATTTTTATCCTGTTTAAGCTAGTGAAAGAATCCCTTATAAGCTCTCCTCTTTAGTCAACTATTTAGGTATGTTGTATGACATCTCTATCCATTCACGTTAAAATTTAATGTCCAGATAAGTGTTGCCATGTATCATTCAACACCTTGACCTGAGATCTTTCAAGCTTCATGCTGATATTGACATATCTAGTTGAGAAAGCAAATAGAAATATTGCATATAATATGCCATACAAGGTATAATATATCTATGAAATTTGATTAACACATTATTTTGCTCTAACACTCCTTTGTGAATTCGGAAAACAAGAATCCATGTATGAAAAATATGATTTAGTGAAAGAGCACCATTACAAGAGGTCAAAATAATGCGACATAGCACAAAAATTGTTGTTGCAATTTGTGGCCAACAGGGTGGTTCCATCTTCCATTCATCTTCAAGTAGACTCCAGATTTCTGATTGGGTCATTAGTGACTGCTGTCACCAAGACACAGGTGCTGTCACCAAGACATGGGTGCTGTCACCAACTGATTGAGTTCGTTTCTACAAATATAATGTTCAGGTTTATTAATACAGCAGAAAGGTCCTGATAATGACTATCAGATTTGCACATGACTTGTTGAGGGAAGGATGACTTCAAGGATTTTGTAGGCAACAACAAATTTGTGATGCTTTGTTGTGAGTAACAGGATCTAAGCTAGATTTTTGAATTTATGTGGGTTCAACGAGATCCAACTAGCCTCAGAGAGCTGGTTATTGAATTTATGCGGATCCAACAAAACTGCTGGGTGTTGGATCAGTTACAGATCCCTCATTGTGTCCTTATCAGAGAGAAGTAAAGCTAATCATATACAGCTGGTGTGGAGGTAAACAAACATTGGAATATTCTATAGGTATACTTTGCGAGTTAAAACTTTACCTAAGGTAGACTGAGATACCACTACACTTTTAACAAGGTATGGTGTCAACCTAGATTCATATATAAGAAATTATTATCAATACCTACAATTTTGTTCAATTCTACCCACACAATATGTTCTATATGGCTACACTTTTTGGTCATTTCTTTAGCAAACTTTATTTTAGAAAGTAATTACAATGTCAGAGGAATATGACAATAAACAATGATGTAGAACTTTAGGCCTTTGTTTGCATGCATTATAGTTCTTATCCATCAAATAACACAATGTGGATTATCACAATTGATTTTGATTCTTGCTTTCTTTTTTATATGATAGAAATGATGTTCTATCATATATCAACTTATGTTTTTCATCTAATTGTTATTGATCTCATTTGTTTGTTATCAGGCACTTGATTTGATACGTGGTAAGAATTTTCAAACTTTGATGGACTCTTGTTTGGTGGGTCATTTTTCCGATGATGATGGAACAGAGCTAGTCCGATTAGCCTCTCGTTGTTTGCATTATGAAGCTCGTGAGCGACCAAATGCAAAATCATTGGTGATTGCTTTAGCACCTCTACAGAAAGAGACTGAGGTAACACAATTCTTGAAGTGTCTTTTCTTGCTTGTATGGTTTGGTGCCTTGTCATAGATCTCCTAAGTATTGCCCTATTAAATGCTAGTTGCTTTGTTGATATCTGAGACCAAGTATGACTGATAAATCAAATACAAGGCAGACAGTTAAGAAGGCACCTAGATTTACTGGTGGCAGAGAGTAGAATAAAGTAAAAGCTTTAGAAGCTAAAATAGACACAAACATGACATCTGATGCCCCCTCAAGAGAAAAACAGATTATTCTGCAAGTAATTCTAGGTGGAAGTGCTTCTGCACAAAAGCTGGGTACTGCAGCGTCTGCTTCCTAACTGAAGCGCTTCTGCACAGAGCAGAAGCAGTTCCAAAAGGTACCTATATAGGAGTGAAATAACTCATTAATTACCATAAGAAAAAACAATTAATGTAACCAACTATAGTACAACAATAGTTGGTAGTGCATGAACATATTGTGAAGCTGATCCTATGATGGTATATATGACTTTTACAATGCATTTGAAGCCCATAACGATTAAGCAGGTTCAGCACCAAAGCTTATGATCATCTGCTGATCTGAAATTTACCAGTCTTTTCTTGGAATATATTAGCAGGTTTAGAAAAACATATATTATCTGATAAGAGTCTATTAGGTTGGCCTTGTACGCTATAATACTGCATGAATACACAGTGAAGCTGATCCTAGGGTGGATAGATGACATTTGCATTGCATTTGATGCACATAACAACTTAACAGGGACAAAACCAAAATTTATGACCAATTGACCGTGTGCTGGTCTGATATTCACCACATTTGTCTCAGAGTACGTTAACTTGTTAACAAAAAAAGATAATTTATAATCATATCAGATTAATCTCTACTAGGTTAGTTGGCGCTGTAGAACACATAAAAGCAATCAAGGGTTCCAAATAGAAAATAACTTCTAATTATATTTTCTAGACAAATGAATTGAAATATTTAAAATTAACATTAACTAAACCACTATATCTCCTATAATCTTGAAGATTTAAACTCTTAAAACAAAAAATCTACTTTCTGCCAAGATAATGGACGTTCACATTTCTGAGAACATAGAACTACCTGAGGCAATTTCAGTCACATTTATTTCTTTCTGGTTTCAGTGGTATGATGTGATATGATGTCAAATCCTTGTAGATAAAAAACTTGTTGTTTTACTGAAACGTATCCACTATAAGTCTAGCTTTGCTACCTATATGAGATTCTGTAGCGCCAACTACTCTAGCTTTGAGGCAGCTAGCCCTTTAGAATGTTACCTGTTCCATACCAAAACTGTTCATCATTCTTTTCCTTGTATATTTATGAACTATAAGTGTTATGGTTATTTCCAATTGATGAAGTAAAACATACTGCAGCTGTGTATTTCATCCATATAAAAACTATTAGTCATCCCCTTGACTTGTTAGCTAGCATGTTGAGGAAAAGTGACTTCTTTAAGCTCCTCTTTGGATGTAAAATAAGAAAAATAGGAATAAGTGGAAAGTGGTATTAGTATTCCGATGGTATTATTATTCAGTTTGGAAGTGATTTTCTTTTAAAGATGAAATATAATTATAGAGAAATATTCTGATTTGGATGAAAAGTAGAATATATATCAGAATAAGTGTTGGTGTAAGTGAAAAACATGTATATTAATAATAATCAACTTGATTATTAAGATATATATCTAGTTTAAAATATGTATACATTATATTATATATGTATTAATTTTTAGACAAAAAATAAGAACACTGTATATATACATGTATGAGAATAACTTAGTGGAATAACTTTATTCCATCTTTCATACGGAATAGTTATTCTGGAATAAGTACATTAGAATAGGAATTACTATTCTACTTTTTGACTTACCTAACGGAATTACTATTCCAATTTTACCTTTATTCCTGTCTTTATTTGAGGATCCAAGCATGGACTAAGTGTTTGGATTTGCACAACCATGAAGTAGAAACACAAACACTTAGTAAGAGGGAAAAAACAAGAAGAGGAACAACAAACACAAGGAATTACATTTTTTTTGAGCAGTTAAACACATGGAATTGCATAGTTTGGCAATGCTTACATCAACGGAGGAGATGAGGAGATTTCATTATAGAGGAAAAAGGGAAGATACAATGTATAAGCACTATCTCACAACCCTAAGACAAACCGCTGCCAAAGAGCATGGTGGCAAAACTGCTTTCAAAATCAAAACTCTCCATGAGATGATTGAAAATCCTAAAGCACTTCTAAAACACACACATATACACGTAGAAGAAATAAATAGGATTCAAAATCCAAAACCTCAAGCCTCCATCACCATTAGACCAGTTGCCATAGATCTATTTATGCCAACATAGGTTATTTCTTTGATTAATCGAGCTAGATTTTCATTGCCCATTACTGTTGGAGCTTGGGCATTTTACTCATTACCATTTGGTTATATGTTGCGGTCCAACCAGCAACCTTTAATGTGAGTGACTTTTCTGCACTTTCTGTCTCTTTGTTGCCCTATAATTACAAATTACAACAATGTATCTTTTTTGATCAAGGGTGGTTCTGCCATGATGGACATTCTCTGGACTTCTTTATAGTGTGTTATCATATTGAGATTTAAACGTCAATATTTTTGTTGTTGTGGGTGAGACATCAAACTCAAAACTAATTAAGGTGGTCGATGGACAGGTAGCTTATAAACTTCATGTGATACCCATCACCTTTGAATGAGAAAACTCTCTCAACAATCCTTGCACGTTCTGCCATTTGCATGTTCCATTTTGGATCTACAACCTCTTTTTAGTCTTTTTAAGGCTTGAATACCATTGAAGTATGGCCATCAGGGTCAAGACCAGGGAACTTTGATGAACAGACTGAGGATGTCATTGCTAGAGTATGTTGAATCCTAGAATTATTACACAGGACCTAAGGAACTAGTGTAGGACTAAACATACACAACACTTACAAGGCTCTGTGTGTCCGACACTATCCTCGATGTTTATGATCTCACATAGTGCCTAGTCAGGACCATAATATCTAGATAGAGCCTTATCACCTGCAAAAGCTAATTCTTAGAAAAATTATTGACTATTTTATGAGTAGATATAACAAGTGGAAGACATTTTTTACCTTGTTAAACCAATTTCAAAGCTATATCATCAATTCTTACCACTTTAGAAGAATAAATACTGGTGATATTATGCTGACATGTTCACTTCTATTGTTGCACCTTGTTCTCTGTATGTTGGAAGTAATGTCATCTATTTCACATGTTCATTCAATCTGACTGTCTTTGCAGGTCGCCTCATATGTATTGATGGGTATAACACAAGGGACTGCACCCTTAGCTCAACTAACATTAGGTCCTTTGGGTGAAGCTTGTTCTAGAGTTGACCTTACTGCTATACATGAAATTTTAGAGAATGTTGGTTACAAAGATGATGAGGGTATTGCTAATGATGTAAGTTACATTCCCTGATTTCTACTTTGTATGTTTGAACCCTCTCTCTTTGTCACTTATCTAGTTATCTTCTGCTTTCTCCTATGCTTTCCTTTCTATACTTTGCATAGACATTCTTTTTATTTTTAATCATCAAACCTATAATTCCCTAGCTATGTTTCTCAACACACAAAGATATAAAAGTACTTCTTTTAGGTCGTGGCAAGTCATGGTGTCTTTTAGTTTGCATTTTATGTCTCATGAAGATTTTGTTGTGATTAGTGATCAATGATGTGATTTGGTGGGCTTAATTTTGCCTTATGTAAGTTTACACAGGCTGAGCTGAATGAAAACTGAATTTGTTTGATAGAAAGTTGTAAATGCAAATACCAATTTTAGAGTATTGACAATTTGCAAATAATGGTTTCTTATACATAAATGTTTGTATCATGTGGGTACCTAGAAAGCCCAATGCTGACGCTGGTTACTGCTGTCAGTATGTAAAACCTAGCGTGAAATAACATGCCATAGGTGGTAGTGTCCCAAACAAAAAAGTCTGACATTCATTGATTCTCTAGGAAATAGTGTCCTCTTGAGGTGTTAATACACCAGTGGATTTTCAAGTCCTGTCTAATTTGGTGCTGACTAGGTTGCAAATGACCTCTTCTCAGATCTCAAGGGCCGGAGATATCTTTGCCCTCACAATATAATTCATATGTCGACCAGCTTGTATTGGAAACATCTTTTGAAAGAAAACAGGCATATTTTCAATTCTATATCTGTAAGAATTTGAAATCTGCTTAGATTTATGAGTACTGTTAATTTTGCAGCTTTCCTTCCAAGTATGGACCAATCAAATGCAAGATACTCTGAACTTCAAGAAACACGGTGATAATGCTTTTCGAGCAAAAGACTTTGCAACTGCAATTGAGAGCTATAGTCAGGTGATTGTTCAACCTTATGCTTTATATATATATATATTGAGCGGTCAAAGAAAGATTTTATTAAATAAAAAAGGAAAACACGAAACAGATACAAAACAAAAGAAGCTCTTTATCAAAGGTGATAAGGAGCACAACAAGAAGACAAAACAAAGGGCAAAAACAGCCATGAGTGTAAAGCAGCCAAGCACCCAAACAGCAGACCACTCAATCTGCAAATAGAAGCTTTAACCATGCTGCAATCACAGCAATCATGCTTTATATGGATAACTTGTGTTCACAATCTTTTCTTTTTGTATTTATTATGGTTCTTCAAAAGATGAAACTTTTGATGATTTTAATCCTTTTTAGAAGATTGTTTTGTTTTGTGAAATTATCACTGAAGTCGTTGATGTGTATTATAGTTCATTGACGGGGGGACAATGACTTCTCCTACTGTTTTTGCCCGCCGGTGTTTATCTTATCTAATGAGCAATATGCTACAAGAAGCCCTTGGAGATGCGATGCAAGCACAAGTAATTTCCCCAGAATGGCCAATTGCCTTCTATCTTCAGGCAGCTTCTCTGCTCAGCCTTGGCATGGATGCTGATGCTCAAGAAACTCTCAAGGATGGGGCACTTCTGGAAGCCAGAAAGAACAGCAGAAACTGAACTCTACAGGTTTTGTTGTTTTCTTTTTGGGGGCTTGTTTCCTACATCTCCTCCCATTCTTTCTGATGCATATTTCTCCCCAAATGTGGATCATTTATTCTATATTTTTGTGCCCATATCTGTCTTTGGTGTTTTATTAGTATATGAGTTGAGATCAAGCAATCCTTTGTTTGATACTTCTCAACTATCAACTTGATTAGTCTGGATAAATTCTGATACTAACATAATGTGCTCCTTAAATTGATGTAAATCATTGTCTGGACTAATGCAAATATGGCTGGCTGACTGTAATTTTTGTATAAATGTACCTGGAGCATTATGTTCTATGCATGAATCATAATGTATTCTATCCTATGGAATGCTGCGCAAACGTAACACTAGTACTCTCAGTTTCTCATGACAGCAACGCATAGGAGGCTAAAATGTTCGATGCACTTGGACTATGGATGTGTCTTATCTAGATTGACCCTGGATTTTCTGATGAATTTCGTCAAAGAAATTTACTTATCTGAATGTCTACAATCTGTGACTATGTAATACAAAATTTAGTTAATTGCATTGTAACATCTATAGATTTGTTTCATTTTCAAGGATCTATCTAATACTTCTATTTGTAACTAGGATAAGTTGGTAACAAACCCGCTCAAATGCTTCCTGTTGAAAAACTGAGGCAGAAAGCAGGAGGTTTGTCTTTACTGAAATGTGCACTTGTAATTGTTATTGTGGAATCGGCTTGAGGTCTGGTTTTAGCGTATCTCCATTATGAAAGACTTAGGCTAGTCAATGTCATTCTCTTCCTATGGGAAAAGTTCCAACTTGAAAAGTATTTACCTTTCCTGCTATGTTGTCATCAAGCATTCGATTCAGGAGGCATTTTAATTTTACCAATGTAACACGACATTTATATTATTACTCAGGATTCGTTAGGTAGAATTATTAGATTACTTTTGAGTATATGGTTTCTTCTTAGAAGTAATGATTTTATTAAACACTTTGTTAAATTCTATTAATTTTTGGAATAATAATTCTTTTATATTTTCAGAAGTTAAGTTACAATAATTTCTAGTCAAAAGTTAGTAGTTACATTTGAATTGAGAAGTTGAAGTTATCAAACAGATCCTTGATCAAGTAGAAAATCTTCAATGGTTACATAGGAGGCTGGACGTACACTGGAAGTTTACGACCAACCTTGTGCTTGATTGTGAAAACTAAGTGTTTAGGTCGAAATCGTAAATCCGTAATCATTGAGAGGAGTGAACCTCAAAAATCGACTTAGATTGGAAAATGCTGACGCACCTTCTCCAAGGATCAAAACCTCTCTAACGAAAAATCCAATTGAGCCCCTCAAGCCTGTGTCTCTGCTCCTGAAAGAAAAATGGAGACGCCATCCTCAAGCTCATCTCCCAGGAATAATTGACATGATATGTGGGTATGTCGGCATTGTAAACAGTATCTTCTTCCATTGTGAAGCCTTGCTTCTGCGTCACCGTGATTGCACGGATCCACCTCATTATGAGAAATTGGAGGTCTCAATGTAATCAAAATGTTCATAATTACGTAAAAGATGAAGAAGAAATAAGTTCAATTTCTTTTATCCTATGATACTTTGGATTTCGTTCTGCGGTTGAGAAACCCGGACCTCCTCATCCTATCGTAGGCCCGCATCGGAGCATAGGACCCAGAACCTTCTCGAAAGAACAAGAGAATTCTATTCCTTCTCCACTTTCTTCTTCCCTAATCCAATCCCATCCCTTAAAAGGCCCCCATCCCTTCATCTCCCTCATCCAAATCACTTCCAATTCATCACTGCGAGCTCTTGTCACCACCACCACAATCACGATGTCGATGATCCCGAGCTTCTGCGGTCGTGGATCCAACAGCAGCAGTGTGTTCGATCCCTTCTCCCTCGACGTCTGGGACCACGTCCATAATGATTTCCCCTTTTTCTTCCCTCGTGCTGCCGCCACCTCCTCCGCCTTCCCAAACAGCGAGTTGGCCTCCGCCTTTGCACGCGTCTCTAAGGTCGACTGGAGGGAGACGCCCGAGGCGCACGTGTTCAAGGCCGACCTCCCTGGGCTAGGAAAGGAGGAGGTGAAGGTCGAGGTGGAGGACGGGAAGGTGCTCCATATCAGCGGCGAGAGGACACGCGAGAAGGAAGACAAAGGTGATACCTGGCACAGGGTGGAGAGGAGCAGCGGCAAGTTCATGAGGAGGTTCCGTCTGCCGGAGAATGCCAAGGTGGAGGAGGTCAAGGCCGGCATGGACAATGGAGTTCTCACTGTCACCGTTCCCAAGGAAAATTACGGCGAGAAGCCAAGTGTGAGGGTTGTGGATATCTCTGGTTGATCTCTGGTTGTGCTCTTTTCTTCTTCTTTGCTTCTGGTGTGGTAAATAAGGGTTTGGAGTCTGCTCTGTGGTGTCTTTCTCCTTTCCTGTTACTTGTTGTTGCTGTTACTTGTTGTCAAATGTCAGATAGTATGGTTTCAGTGATGTAGCGAGCTGAGAACACTATTTGTGATTACTGCTGTTTCCTATGTTTCTAATCATAACAGTACGTAGATGCTAGTAGATCATTGATACTTTACTCCTAGTTTTGTTGTTCACCTTTGAAGTAGGAAATGTTATCAAAATGCCATTGATGTTGCATTGTCAAATACTTGATGATTGATGAAATGGCAGAAAGGCTGCCTATCATTCTTTTCTATTAAAATATGGATCTTCATCTTCGCGATTGCCTTCGAACAATGCGTCCTTCCTCACTGGAGCTGGGGGGCATGCATGTGAAGTATTGAGAATGGCCCCCTCTCTTAAGTTTTTATGTTTAAAAACCTCCTCTTGTTCATATTCTGGCTTTACGATTGCTTGTCGTAAGTTTTTTTCCCTAATCTTTGTTTAGAAAAGATTAGATATATGGATCATAATTTGTTATACAGTTGCTGGTATTATCCATAGACACAAGTAATCATGTTGCTTGCATTTAGTATTGGTAATGGGTCGGGTTTGGATTCAATAATTTGTGGATTTAGATCTGTAAAATATGAGTCTAGATTTTGAAAATGAGATTCATAGATCAATAGAATTGGACTTGCTAGACTAACTCATTTACTAGGTAAGATTTGAGTCTAAAAATATTTAGACTGTTTGATCCGATTTGTATGTAATATATTATAAATTAAATATAATGATTAATGTATAATATTTATATTATATATATAATATATATTATTTTACTTTTAAATCTTAATTTCTTATTTTCTTATTCATTGAATTATTTGAATAATTGAATCTTAATTGAATGTCATTGCATTTAGTAAAGTTTATTTGAATCTTAAATGTGTATTTGAGATATATTAAAGTTGAATCTTGAATGTGTATTTGGATTTATTTATTTGAATAATTTGATTCATTAAAATCTCCTATTTTCTGAGAAATCTTTTATTTTCATTGAATCATTTGAATAATTGAATCTCAGTTAATAAATAAGTTGAGGAATCCATTCGACCCGAGATTCAGACATAGATTCATTATGTTCATGGGTTTGGGTTAGACCCAGATCTGGATTTGGACTCGTGAAAAAAAAAAGGTCTAGATCGAGATATAGGTAGATTCAATCCAGACTGGAACCGTTGTCACCCTTACTTGCATCATCTACAAATACAAGGGGTATTGTGTTAACAATTGTGGATGTTAACGGTGAACGGCTGAATATAAATCGCACATAAATGAGTTATTTTTCTTTGGTTTTGTGACACGTATTATTTAGTTTAATGTGTTCATTTGCCAATGTCCAATTTAACAAGTTCATTAAACTTTGCCCCGGTCATTCTTCAACACTGAATTTAGGGTAATTTTCATAAAAATATCTTAGGTTTGCCTTATTTAAAAAAAATCCTGATATTTAAACGTATTGTGTCACCTTCCTTCAGTTTGACACTAAGATAACTCAATGTCGTCTATTTCTATCTATTATATTATTTGTTTAGGAGAGAGAAAGAAGAGATAAAAGTTAAAAGCTATGAGAGAGAGAGAGAGAGAGAGGAATTTTTCTCTATCCTTTTTCTCTTTTTGTTTGAATTTATTTTATTTTTTAATTCCATTACATAGAATTATTTAATTTTAATCTTATTATGTGGGATTTAATTATTTTATTTATAATTATATATTTATTTTGTTGATTTAAATGAATAACTAACATTTTTCTTATTCATACGGTTTCTTATTTTTTTCCTTTTAAGCTTCATAAAATTAATTATCTACTGTATACTATTTGTTTATAAGAGGGAAATAAAAGATATAGGTTAAAAGTAACAAAGAGTAAATTTTTTTTTCCTTTTTCTTTAAAAACAATGAGAAGTTAAATGTTCTTTCTATACCACATAAATATTTAAATATCATGTATGTACATATTTTTGTATTTTTTCTTTTTTTATTTTCTTATGCATTACATGTGTTTTTTATTTTGCTTGTTCTCAACTACATCAATAAGTTTTAGTAGACAATGATTAAATTATCTTTAAAAATTACTCTCAAATACCTTTTATTAGGAGTGCAAATGGATTAGATATGATATAGATATAGGTGTTACTATGTCCGTATTTGTTTTTGAAGTATAAATATGGATATAGAAAGTATTGAAATACGAAAAATGTATATACATGTCCTCAAAAAACATATACAATATGGATATTTGATGGCTAGACATGGATTAAAAAAAATGGATATAGTAGAATATAAAAAAAAGTCTAATTCTTCAAATATATGTAAGTGAATATACTTTATATAACTAATCATATAAAAAATAATAAATTATGACTATTATCATTAGAAATATATATATCACAATTAAATTAAAAAGTATATCTATGTAATAGGGATATAATACAGATATGGAATGAATATTATAGAAGATTTGAAAAATAATATTCGTATGCACTCAAAATGGATACGGATAATCCATATCCTTTGAAAAACAGATTTGAGACAAATATTACATATTCGTTTGCACCCCAACCTTTTGCTCACAGTTTTTTTTTTTTTGCAAACCCTTTTGCTCACATGGTCGCTAGTTAGAGCTGTAGGTAATTTATACTTTGTTTTCCTAGAATTTTCTCCAGATTTCATAAAACTCCTTTAATATGTTTAAAACATATCAAACATCTCCCTGGTCCCCTTGGGGTTTAGATGTTGTTTTCACGTCCCCAGCTCCTACCTAACCTCATGTGACATTTTTATAATAAATATTGAATGTTTTACTCTTTCAATAGCATATGACACTCAGCCCTCCTTCCAACGAGAGGCCTATAACTTTACTTTTTGAAATATATCACAGGGAAGGTTGATGGTTTCTAGAACTTCTAGGGAGGGAGGTATTTGATAGTTTTTTTTTATAACGGTTATATTAAATATCATCAAGGCCATACAAGACAAATAAAGTTTCGTATTATCAGTATTACACAAAATTTGAAACCAAAAGTTCCGAAGAGGACTGAATTAATGTTAGAACCCGTTAATAGAGACAGAGTTTAGAAAAGTAATTATGCATAGGATGCTCTCCAGGTATCAGAACCCTTTAGCTCTCCAGGTATCAGAACCCTTTAGCTCTCAAATTCTTCAACCGTAGTATGAATATTATCAGAGTCCAGACTTGAAAGCACAGCCTCCAGATTGCTTCTAGATGAAGCGAGAAGAGCAGGGGCTTGCTCCACCATCTGTGAGGCCATTGCTGTAGTAAACTAAAGGAGTTCTTGCTTCTCGAAGCCTGAAACAAGAGTTTCTACCCAGAAATGCATTAGCGAAGTGATATCATGAATGATAACTAAATGTGATCTACTAAGGTTACGAAAAATCTTGTTATTCCTTTCTTTCCAAATCAGCCAGAGAGTGATTTGAAGTAAAATCGCCCAACCATGCAAATTTAATTCTAATTTAAGAGGGGGTAAGGAGTAGAATAAGTCTACAACACAAAAATATCCTAGATACAAGTCTGAAGATAAGAAAAATCGCCAAACATGCCTTATGAACGTACAGTTTATAAATAGATGATTGTTATTCTCAGTGTGTGCAGAACAAAAGACACATAACTTAGGACCATTCCAACCTCTTTTAGCTAAATTTTCTTTTGTTAAATTTTTATTTTTCAAGACTAACCAAGAAAATAACTTAACTTTTAGTGGGGTGTTACTTTCCCAAATACTTCTGTAAAAAGGAAAATGAAATCCACCATCATGTAATATACAGTAGCCAACTTTCACAGAATATTCTTTATCCTTAGATGGCAACCAGCTCAAGATATCATCTCTGGAATCAAGAACCAGAGATTGCAAGAGATTATCAAAAAATTCTAGCTGTGATTGTAGTAATATAAAATCACTCGAGGAGATCTTAGAAAGGTCAAATAATTTATTGAAATCGGATCTAAAAAGATCCACTGTAGTTTTAACAGATGCCTTCTTGAATCTAGCTATATAATATAATCCAGGAATCATATATTTCAAGGTGGTTCCATTCCACCATTTTTGCTCCCAAAAGATTGTATTATTGTCATTGCAAACTTTGGAAGCAGTAAAACAGTTAAGGAAAATATAGCATTATTTGATGCTACGACAAAGAGGGGAGCAATTGCTAATTGAAGAATTTAATATTGCTCCAGGCCAGACCTTATAAAGATATCTGACCTTTAAAAGATCTTTCCATATAAAGTAATGATTGTTAGAAAGAAGTTGCCATAGCAGTTTAGATTTCAAAGCCATATTAAAATTCCTCAAATTAATAATCCCCCAGTCATTTTGTTGTTTCGATCTGCATATATTTGCCCATTTAATTAAGTGTAATCCTTTTTGATTTGAGGAGAAAGAGTTCCATAAGAATTTACTTCTAAGTTTGTCAATTTCCTTCTCAATTTTGGTAGGCATATCTAAAATTTACATATAGTAGGTGGAGATGGTCGACAAAACAACATTTAACAAAGTCAGCCTGCCCCCTAAAACAAATGTCTTGCTTTCCATAGTGTTAGTTTCTTAGAAATCTTCTCCACTACTGGTGCCCACATACTAGAAGTAGCCCTTTTATAATGTAAAGGTAAGCCAAGGTACATAAGAGGAAGGTCAGCCTTTCTACATCCCATAATATTGCATGAGGTTGCAATGGAGTCCTGAGATACTCTAATGCCAGTAAGAGAGGACTTATGAAAGTTGATTTTCAAACTAGAACAAGTCTGAAAACAACATAATATTCTTTTAATATTGACCATATTTTCAACGCTTTCTGTTAGGAATAGAAGGGTATCATCAGTATACTGTAAATTAACCACAGTTGGTCCTCCATGGGGGAACTTGATCCCAGATATTAAATTATTTCTCATGGCTGATTGAAGCATGCGATGGAGCACATTTGTGGCTATAATAAATAATAATGGTGACATTGGATCACCTTGTCTTAATCCATTAGAAGCCCCAAAGAAACCTTTAGAGGAATCATTAATTAAAACAGAAATTTTAGCAGAGCTTATACACATGCGAATCCAAGAGATCCATCTATTTCCAAAACCCATACCAGAAAGAGTATCAAGCAAAAAGGTCCAATTAATATTATCAAAAGTCTTTTCAAAGTCTAACTTTTGAATGAAGTCAGGTATATTGGAAGATACCATGAAGTGTAAGGTTTCTTGTGCCACAAGAAAGCAATCTCCTATTGATCTCCCAGCCAGAAAGGCACTCTGTGATGGATCAATAGCCAAATTCAGCACAGGTGATAGCCTAGATGCCAAAGTTTTAGTGATAATCTTATAAATACCGTTAACTAAGCTAATAGGCCTAAAGTCCTTGATTAGGAGGGCACCATGTTTCTTGGGGATAAGAGCAATGAAAGTTTGATTAATTGCAGAAATAAAAGCTGGATCATTGGAAGAATGAAAGGCCTAGAAGATACTTATAATATCTGACTTCAGCATTTCCCAGAAATGGTGAAAGAAAGTCAAAGGGAAACCATCAGGACTTGGGGACTTGTCTCCAAGTCATTGAAAGGCATTTTCTTGTATCTCTTTTTCAGCAAAAGGGATTTCTAATTGATCAGGGAGAGGTATTTTAACTGGGATAAGTTCATCCCAGTTAATGAGGATATTGAATCTTCTACCTTTATTAAATTGCTTAGTAAAATGATTCTTTATCTCTCTACATATATCTATTGGAGATTGAATCATTACATCATTAATGGTGAGGGAGGATATGTTGTTTACCCTTCTATGACACTTCACCATATTATGAAAGAAGGAGGTATTAAGATCCCCCTCTTTAAGCCACTGAATCTTGGATTTTTGTTTCCAGTAGGCCTCCTGTTCTTTTAGTAACGAGAGATGTTTTAATCTCAAGACCTCTCTTCTTCACTTTTTTCATCTAACACTGAATTTGGGATTCAATATATCTAAGCCTTTTACTTCTTTCTTTCCTAATAGGGCCAATCCATTTCTTAATAGTTAGTTTTATGCTTTTCAGCTTGAAGCTGAACTCAGCAACAGGAGAGGTTTGGGAAAGTGGGTTGGCCAGCCTCTGCCAGCAAGCCACAATTAGTTGCTCAAATCCTTCAATAAAAAACCAGGATTTATAGAATCTGAATGGCAAGGCCCCAATCAGGTGCAACTGTATTAACTATAGTAAAGGGCTATCATGAAATCTACCGATAATGTATCATAAAAATGTATCTTGCCCCTCATGTGACATTTTTAATCTTAAGAATGTATCATGAAATCTACTAATAATGTAAAGGGCTAACTTGTAATTTATCTTTATTTTTATCAGAATCAAACTAGGACATCCTTTCCCACAGACCAAATTAGATATTTTTCTAGATATAAATAAAGCTCATTGCCTCACAGTCATTGTTGATAGGGGCAAGATATTGAATTCAATGAAAGCATAACTAAAAAAATATACATGCAATGAATATAGTTGTAGCTTATATCATATTTCTTTACTTCAAAAAGAAGTTTTTTTTTTTAAAAATAGAAAAAATAGGAAAGTTCATAGACATAAGTACGAGAAAATAATATAATAATAAGTTAAAAAATGCATGGAACTCACGAGAAGACTTGAATTTATTTATTAATTTGGAAATAAGAAAATCCAACAGTTGGAAAACAAAAATTAGACTTGGATGTGTCCTTTTTCTTCGGAGTTGGAGAATCATTGCAATTTTGAAAATGGTAATATATTATATAACTACGAAATGTATTTGGCTATTAGTATCATTACCAAATATACAAAAAAAAGGTGTCTTTTCTCTACAAGAAAAGGAGACAAAAAAAGATACATTACATATCGAACGAGTCAAAATGGAATTAAGTTTTTATTAGAAAATTTTATCAAAAGTAATTAAACACCCAAACATATTTCAACAAACTATATTGCTGGATCAAGAGAAATTGGATCTGCTATAGCAATAACTTGGTCTTTTACAATTGTGATTCCACTAGTAGGAGTAGCATTGAGAGAGTTGTCCAGTACAGGGTGAGCAAGATCCCGTCTTGCTTGAGTTGTGTCATAGTTTGAGACACAGATGCAAGATAAGATCTCTATTGTAGACACATTGATTTTGAGGTGACTCATAGATGAACTTTCCAGATGTTGCTTTGGATGTGACAAACTTATAGCAGGCCCGTAGACCAATTAGAAATCTAGACAAGTAGGGGAGAGCACCTAGATGGAGCACCAATGTGGAGCACCTGTTTGGAGCATCGAGCAGGAGCACTACAGTGACACACCTAGCTGGAGCACTAGGCTGGCACACCTACCTGGCGCACCAAGCTGGCGCGCAGCCACTTCACAGACTACTGGCTGCTGGCTTTCCACCTCCCATGGCTGTTACCTCCACCAACGAATATGTCTTGGAATCTTCCCAGGCTTTTCGTTTATTGTAGACACCAATGTGGAGCATCTAGATGGAGCACCTGTTTGGAGCATCGAGCAGGAGCACTACAGTGGCACACCTAGCTGGAGCACTAGGCTGGCACACCTACCTGGCGCACCAAGCTGGCGCGCAGCCACTTCACAGACTACTGGCTGCTGGCTTTCCACCTCCCATGGCTGTTACCTCCACCAACGAATATGTCTTGGAATCTTCCCAGGCTTTTCGTTTATTGTAGACACCAATGTGGAGCATCTAGATGGAGCACCTGTTTGGAGCATCGAGCAGGAGCACTACAGTGGCACACCTAGCTGGAGCACTAGGCTGGCACACCTACCTGGCGCACCAAGCTGGCGCG